>JAULCC010518263.1:0-10770 GCA_032358795.1 Nuttallia obscurata | reverse complement strand
AGATGCGGGAGGCATATAGTGATCAGTCTGTCTGTGCTTGTGTACGAGGTTAACCAGATTTTACCATTTCAACTAGCAACAACACCGCTTGCTTGAATGTTTTAAATTGTTAAATGGTTGTTGCCTTGGAAAATTCCCATTCACATATAACACCGAACATCCATTTGATCTTGACCTAATTTGGACTTAGATAGTTTCAAATTGGCTATTTCTTGGTTAACTAGATTTTACCATTTCGTCTAGCATCAACACAGTTGGCTTGAATGTTTTAAATTATTAAATATTTGTTGCCTTGGACCATTTCCGTCCACATATATCACCCAATGTCCATTTGACCATGACCTAATTTGGACTTTGAAAAGATTAAAAATATAATATCAAGGATGCCACCGGGGGCAGAAACATTTATTGAGCATGGTGTTCTTGTTTAATTATGTGTGTGTGTGCTGAATAATTTGTATGACATGTATGGATGAGATAATTTCAAAAGGACATTGGACACTCATTATTTTTCCATTTACCAGGTAGTAGTAGGCTTTAGTTAACCAAGATATTTTGTCCTTATATAAAACATAGATTTATGTAGTGGAAATTGACATTCACTGTTTATTTAAAACCATATTTTAGAGAAAGATGTTTGTGAAAAAGACATTATGTAGGACTTGTAAAATTCAGGTTAGGACATTAAAATTGCACATGCGATTTAGTGGTGTTTATCTTTTTTATCTATTGTTTGTTGAAATACTCAAGAAAATATGAAATACATGAAACATTCCTGATGATTTATTATACATTTAGATTTAAAAAAATATTCAGAAATTCATTAAGTGTGAACCACTTGCAATTGTTGTTTGATCACAATGTTTTTAAACACAAAGAGCTATGACAAGCAATTAGACAAAACAAAACAAAAGTTTTATTCGATTTTCATTATCAGTGACACATAATTCAGTTGACAACACACTTTTTTGAAGCTGGCATGTTAGAATCCTTGCAAACAAGCAATACATTGATCAGGACAAATTAACTGCTGTTAAGCAAAATTATCAGGCAGAGATATTTTATTTATTCTTAAAGCAAACCTCAGAAGCAATATGTTCCTTGCTGAGCCACTGTTTTCACCTCGTGTACACAGATGTCATGATAGATCTGATAGAAGATACCATAGATGTAGCCATAAGTGATAACAGGTCATACTTGTCAGGTAAGTGATACAGGTTTAAAACCATAGTTGGAAAGTTTTAGGATTTTAACCTAGCTTATCACAAAATTTTTGTTTGATATACAAGATGTGTTTTACATCTTTTGCCTCAAAGATTGTGTCTTAGTAAGTTTGCACAAGATGTATGTGACTCTGTGACTTGTAAATCATGTTTAATTAGTGGTTGTCTGTAAGGTTCTTACAATAACAATGGGAATGGTCATACAAAAGGAGTTCTAGCTACTTGGAATAAGAAATATTTAAAAGAGGATTATAAGTGTAATTGTTTCTCACTCAATCTTGGAAATCAAGGTACAAATAAACAGTTCAAGTTTTACAATAATCACTTGCAGGCACAGGTTGACTGGTGTTTTATTTATTTAATGTTTATGGCTTGGTAACATGTCTGAATCATACAAGAAACTTTATTCTTAAAGAAAAAGTATGTTCATGTTAGAATAAATCCTTATATAGGTGATATAGCCAGTTTTTAATGAATTTGTTTTTCTTCAATGAGCTTCTGTGTAAAAGCAATCTTTTGTGTCCACCTTTCAGAGAAAATGCAAAACATAGTGATAGCTTTGTTCATAAATCGGTCGGTCACAGAAACATAGTGTTGGCTATCACTTTGCCATCTTTCACATTGTATTGCTTATGACAACAGGGTTGTGATGCCTCAAAAGTCTGTAGGTCAAGTTCATATTTATTATTCCCCATTTTTACTTTGGTTTTGGATTTTCTGACAAAGTGCAAGAGAGACACATTTGTTCTACTGAACATCCATTTAGTATTATCAGACTTAGGCCAACAACCATAATAGTAAGGGAAATATTGAAGCAATGAGGGAATTTTTAGTTTAAGATGTTCCTTTTACAGAATAATATTGATTGAAGTATTTCAAGTTTAGATGTTGTCTGACATATTAAAAAGCAAATATGATGACAACACATGCAGACATTGTTCTATCTGCCCATGTCAACCAGACATTGTTCTATCTGCCCGTGTCAACCAGACATTGTTCTATCTGCCGTGTCAACCAGACATTGTTCTATCTGCCGTGTCAACCAGACATTGTTCTATCTGCCGTGTCAACCAGTGAATTTTTCCCACCTCTCTAAAGTTCTAAGTGTTTATTTTTTACACCAGGTATTCCATGAAATTTCTGTTTATTAGCTTGACTGTATCTTATTGAGGCAGGTGGGTGGCAGGTAGAATAGAACTTCTGGAATCATGGCTTGATAATTGTTGGTGGAGGGTTAATTATAACTAATTATACATATAATGTTATTAATAATATCTGTTCTTTTATTCAGCTAGTATGAGTTAGGTAATTAACCATCGTGTGGTACTTACTTTTTCTTTGTTTATAATATTTCAGAACCTATGGAACCACAGATGTAAGTCTGTTTTTTTCTGAGAGGATTATGTTCATGTTTAACACTTTTAGCTAAATGATTTTTTATTGAGATATTTTAGTTAGATCATGTTGATAGCCTATGAATGATAAAAACAATGTCAAGAGTATTTCCTTGGTAGAACAAGCTTGTTTGGTTTGCTTATTTTGGGATTTAAGCCATACAGCTCAGGTCATATAGCCACCTTTTCCAGCATTTTGTGGGTGAGGAGGACCCTTGGCTTTCCTGGGTGGAACCCTGTTACCACTGATCCTCAGAAGGCTAGCTTTATAGCTTCTTCAGTAAAAAGATGATATCCCCAGTGTTGGGATTTAGACACACAACATTACAACAGCAAAGGGCCAAGACAGTGGCCTTAACCACTGAACTATGGAGGTCCCCTTGGTGTAACCAGTATTATGTTTAGTGAAGGTCATGAGAAAGACTGCCATCAGAACTTGAAACTGTGGCTTCCTGAGTGCAAGACAGACACCATATCCACTACATCATTATACCTAAATTGTTTTATCATGGCATGTTCATAAGATACTCATTTAATAACTTTCATGTATGCATTTAACTACTGATATTTAAACTGAGAAAAATATAAAATCTTTAGTTTGACATGTTGTTTGTATGACATCTTCCTTTGCTTTGAATATTAATCAGGACATTTTTTGTCTCTAGTTTTTCGCAGTCTATCTACAATGGAGAAGAATCACCAGGGAAACAGCCCCAGAGTGATATCAGTAATGAATCAAGTCAAGCAGAACTTCTCAGGGACTACATGTGGCAGGTATGAGATTGTATCATTTGATATCTGCACTGTTGCCAATAGGGGAGTTTTAAGCATGCTTGATTGGTAAGGGTAGGTATGGTAAGAAATGTAGATGAACTGAGCTCATCTTACTTGTAATCAAATATTAGGAGAGAATTTAAATATAGATACTGCAGGATTGAATTACACATATTTACTGAGGAATAGATAATTCTAAGAATTCTGCTTCCTCTTTTTATCCCTTTTAAGATGAACATTATCTCCATTCCATTTTAATCTTTAATTATCAAAGTCAATTAGTGTAAATTAGACCCTAGAAACATTTCTTTAAAACAGTTTCTTGCAACTTTGAGTGAATGCTTGAACAAACAGCAGTAACTAGTCCAATATATAGACCATTGCTGACATGGTTTTGTGGCCAGTAAAAATTTATATCTTATATTGAAGGTAGTATCTTAGTATCTGAGTACTCAAACAGAAAATTGACCAAGTACTAGAGTATTGTTTTGTTTATCAATATTTTATTTAACACAAATAAAAATAAAAATTTCATTCTGTGATTTTTAGGTGTTCATGCATGCTCAACATTTATGCTTTTCCACTATTTAAAGTGATTTCTAAGTGAGTAATAATCTTTGATATCAAATTCAATGGTGAAATCATGTTATAATTTTACTTATCCTTTATGTCATCGTAGTGAAAGACTACCAAATTTCCTTTTCATGTGTTGAAACAGTCATAGTCTTCAAAAGTCTCACATTATTTCCAGTTGAATAGCAAACTTCGCCCTGATGAGTTAAAGAAGTTTTCCATATTGTTGAAGAAGTGGAATTATTCCTCCAACCAGCTGCAGGAATTCTGTGATCAGTTATATGATTTATATGGCCCAGAAAGAAAGTACCTTTTAACAGGTTTGCATATATGAACTTGGATATCATGTGTTATAAAGTAAAAAACAAAACTTGAAGGTGCTGTTATGTTTATTTGTGTTTTTGTTTTGCACCTTTAAAAGATGTTCACATTTACCAGAGTTGTCAGCTAACTTTACTTTACTATTGGGGATCTTAAACCTGTACTAACAAAATCTCAGCAGGTAACTTGACAACTTTCCCACTTGAAACAGACTGGAGACAGGGGATGAAGTTGTTTTAAATACAAACCACTCATACTTAAGGCTTTGGCTGGGCAGGTATTCAAACCTTTTTCAAGTAATGTTATAAACATAATGGTCTTTAACCAGTTGCCTCATTAGAGGTAACCTTTGACCAGTTAACCAAAAAGCTTACACATTCATGCCTATGAATAAGTATGGTCAGGTCCAAACATTCTTCCAAGGGTGATGCATTATGGGCGTAAGTGAGTGATTTTGAGCAATTTGACATACAATGTCACATCAACCTGTGTTTAAATGTATAACTCTGTGTCAGCTGCAAAAATTCACAGTAATTATGGTACCATAATTTTTGTATTGTTCCTGTGTTCAACTTTAATGGGTTTATAAAACAGATGCCTTTATCTCTCTAAAAAGGCTACTGTTTTTAACAAAATGTGTGAAGTTTTACAGTTTACAGAAATACGAAAATACAGATTGATGTGACATAAACAGAGTAAAAATTGTATGCCTAGATAAAGTTAACATTTTGTTCACAATTTATAAATGCATTTGCTGCTGTTTATGTGTTGTTTCTAAGGCAATGTTTTAATTTTTTCACTTAGTTCACTTGATCCTGTGTTTCTTTCAACTTCTCACTGGCAATTTCCCTAAGTAAATTACAACTAACCAGCTGTGGATAAGTAGTGAATATACTGGATGCAGTGATAAAACTCATTCCTGCTGGCAAGACTGGGCTTCAGACCTTTGACCCTGGATTGAAAGGCAAGGTCTGCAACTCTTTAGACATTGAGTCAGTGGTTAAATGTGTTGACTTTGAATCACCATGGGGATGGAGATCTAGTGGTGAGACGCAGGACTCTGGATCAAAAGGTCCTGGGTTGGAATCCTGACCTTGTCTGATTTTACTGGGCAGAAAATTAATCCCACATGTGCCTCGCTCCACCCAGGTGTATAAATGGGTACCTGTGAAGGTGTATGCCAATGTGCCATGGCTGCAATTTGCGCCAAGTGTTAACGGCTGACTTACAACCTGATGATAGAGGCAAACTATGTAAAATAGGGAAGAGAGACGTTAAGCACCTTTGAACTTATGTTAAATATGAAAAGGGTGCCATAGATAAATGTTAAAAAAAACAAGAAGCTCTAAAGGTGGATGGTTCAACCCAGGGACGCCTGTAGTCGTCCTCCAATATGAAAATCTTGACTGGTCACCTTATGACCTGAACTGTATTCATGCGACTTAAAATCTCAAATAAACAAACAAACTTATCATTCATTATTATATTTATGAGTTAAGTAAGGTATTTATTTCATTGCTTGCTTCAGGAATGTTTCCATTCATACCAGAGAGAGATGGTGAAATATTTGCCAATTTTCTAAAAAGCCATGACATCAGTCTGCCTGGCCTAGGAACCTTGAACAGTCTACATGGTTATCCACCACAGTTTTATACGTATGTATTGATATATTTTATTAAAAACTTAGTTGAAAAGTTCTGTATTACAGATGTGCATGTATTAAAGTTAGTTGTCATACTTTTCCATTTTAAGCTTATTTATGCAGAATATATAAATCGGGCCATCTGAACCCATGGTTTCGGATGAATCACTGAAAACTTTTGGGCCTAAGAACCTCAGATTTGGTAGGCGAAATAGTTGTGATAAGCAGATGAATCCTGTTCATTATGAGGTCAGTTTGTCAAAGGTCCAAGGACATGGTTATATTGAGCTGTAAAAAATGTTTCTGATCAATAACTTAAGTATTCTTGAGCCCAAGATCTCAGCCTTGGTAGGCAGGTTTGTGATGACCAGCAAATGACCCCTGTCGGATATAAGGTCAGTGCTTCAAAGGTAAAGGTCAGTGACATTTCACTGGAAACCATTTCCAATCAATAACTGGAGAATGCTTAGGCCCCAGTACTTCAAAATTGGTAGGTTGGTTGGTCATGACTAGCAATATCCCCTTGTTGATGATGAGGTCAGTTTGTCAAAGGTCGGGGTCGTGGTGACTTGAGCTGAAACCAATAACTGACCATTGAATGGACCCAAGAAAATTAATTTTGATAGACAGGTTGGTCATGACCAGAATATGATCTTTATTGATGGTTGGGTCAGTAGGTCAAAGGTTAAGGTTGTGGTGACCTCTCTCCGAAAAACTTTTTCCAATCAGTAACTGAAGATTGCTTTGACACAGGGACCTCAACTTTGGTTTATGATTTATTACAATTTTATCTCGTCTAAGTTTTCATTAGAAACATAAATCATGGCAAAAGAATCTTTAACATATTATAAGAACTTAACAAAATACATCTTTAATAATTCCAAACAGTAATATTGAAATGTACAACAGACACAAATGACAATCACTTTATCTTGTATTGATTTTTCAGTAATCACATTTGTGTTCTAACTTTGCTTTAAAAATGTTGGTGATCACTATCTGTAAACTGCATGGGTACAGTAGCGATGGTCGTCATCAAAATATTCTAAATACAAATGGCTATGTGTCTATTGAGGCCCAAAATACTAATGACTATCTCTCCAATGAGGCTTTTGGGGAACAGTTATCATTTTCTTTGACAGAGCTTGTTTCTGATATGATTATATTGAAAGTAGGACTTATGTAGCATATAAAAATGTAATGGTAAATGTTATGAAATGTGTAGTTTAAAGCCATGTTTAGTTTGATCTCAGTAATCATTATATATTTCACCATAAGGGAAAAGGGGATAGAGTAACAAGTACTACCAGCTAAGTTACAACCTTGTCCCCTTTATGATTACACAGGCATTTACTGGTAATTTTTTCACCACATTTTTGTCTTTATGATATTTCAGACGATCAATTAGTGATATATCTATACACAGTCACACTGCTATCACAAGTGACCTTGATACAATTGCCAATGAAGATGACTTTGCTGAATTAGATGCCATGGAAAAAAGACTTGAGAAGATAGAGCTGAGTGTGGGAGACACAACACAGTCTTACCTGGGTAGCCCAACAGTTTAGGCAGAAATGATAAACTTTGAAGAAGAAAAATGTGTTCAGAATCTTATACTTTTCATTTTTTGTCAAATTAGCTGAAAATGCTAGACACTGTGGAGTAACATTTCAAGCACTTACCTGCCTATACAGGGTTTATATCCCAGCCTTGGGATGAGAACCTTTTGACACTGCATTGGTATGGTTATAAAATCACATGAAACAAAAAAAAAAAGACAGATAACTCTGGGTACAGATGCACTCTATAGCCCTAGGTTCAAAGTTATAAACCTAACCATTGTAACTTCTACCCAAGGTAGCTCTGGATCCTTCAGCAGTATCTTTATTCAAGACCAGAAAAGCACACAAGTTGTTTTAGAACGTCTAATGGCATATATTGGGGCACAAAAAGTTAGAATGCTATGTGGTAGCAGGTGCCCTGTGGGTATGTTGGGATTGTTTGGTAACCAACAGTTCAGTTTGTGTAGCTAATTGGTGTTTATTCAGATGTTTGTTGAATAAGGAAAAAGAGGATCTTACATGAGTGCTCATGAATTATTGGATTTATGATATGAGTTTTTTGAAAACGATAAAATTAGACTTGTCCAGTTAATAAATCTAATAATTCATGAGCATGAATGCAAAATTCTATTAATAACATAACTACATAAAATGGGTAAAGGTGTCAAATGAATACACAAATATATAAGTTTTATATACATTTGCTAGTTCTAATATCATCTGATGACATTGTTGCGGAAGTGACATCATCATGGTTTCCAGTTTTTTAAGTGTTTTAAAGAATTTCATAGTGCCAGACCGGGAGACAAATATTGTGACATCATTATAACATTATAATCACTAGTGATTATTGACTCGTGGATCTCACAAAATAAATAATGACGTTATTTCACACTGGTGCCATAAGTTATGTTATAAACAGTTATACCTATATTTTGGATATGAATTATGAGATAAGAATTAGTATACATATATATATACAGTCTTACCACGAATACAAATCTTTGTGGACTTTTTTTTTTTGTGAAAGCTTACTTGAATGCAGAATTAGAATTTTTAGCTCACCTGAGCACGAAGTGCTGGAGTTTGAGCTATTGTGATAGGGTCTGTCTTCTGTTGTCATCCGCCTGCCCATCAGTCTATCAGTCTGTCCATCCGTCTTCAACATTTTCCTTCAAACAACTTCTCAAAAACTGCCAGGCCAATTTTAACAAAATTTCTCCGGGATGTTCCTTAGATGGTCTTCTTCCAGATTCCTTCAAAAAATGTTGTTCCATGCAGAACTCTGGTTGCCATGGCAACCAGAAGGAAAAAACTTGAAAATCTTCTTCTCACAAACCTCTTGGTCAATTTCTAAATTCTTTCACAGATATGATCCTTAGGGAATCCTTTATCAAATTCGTTCAAGTCATATTGCTTCGAAAAAAACATGGAACCAGGGGGTGAGGCTAGTTCTTACTATATAGCTATATTGGAGACTTTGAAAATCTTCTCAGAAACTACATGCCCAATTTTAAAATAATTTCACAGAAATGATCTTTAGGTGACTCTTTCTCAATTTGTTTGTTGTCAAAAGTCAGTTTGGTTCAGCAAAAATCATGGTTGCTAGGATCGGGGCTACCTATCACTATATGGAAACATTTGAAATACTTCTTCTCAAAAACTCCTGGCCCAGTTTGAAATGAACAGAAATTATCCTTATTTGACACTTTACAAAATTCCATCTAGCTATATTGATTCGCAAAGAAAAAAATGGTCACTTTGAGGAGGGACTAGTTTTCAGTTAAGACTTTCCCAGAAGACTTTGAAAATATTCTTGTCTGAAACTGTGAGCCCAAATTTGAAATAATTTCACAGAAATTATCCTTTGGTGACCCTTTATCATATTCCTTCAAGCCATGTTTCAAGTGATGACCCTGTACAGGGTTCTATATTTGTATGTGAGAATTTAATGTGAGCGATTACAAGATCATCATGGTCCTCTTGTCTAAATGATCACCACATTGATAGGCTTTTGCTCTTTTGGCAATTTCAAGATTTGTCAATGGCATGGTTAGAAAAAGAATGCAGTTATTGATGAGAGGATCATGTAGTTGAGAGATTTTTTCTGAGAATTTTAGATATCTCTGTTGTTCACTTTGTTATAGCTAATGCTATAAACCTGGTTGTTACTTCTTTGTAAAGAAGTAATACATGTATAGAGAACAATTTGTTAAAACTCTCACCTGTTGGGTTATGCTTGTTTTATGGTGCTATAAAATTAATTGAATTGTGATGTGTAATAAATGTGACCACTAGACTGTATGTGGAATATTAAAAATCAAGCATTTACAACTTCAAGGCGTTTTTCTATTTAAACATATGGCTGTGATATGTTACATTGATAAATTGATGAGTAAATATTTTAAATATCAACAGTAAAAGAATGCTGTTATGATATTCAAGTTATAGCTTTTCTGAATGTTTATTGATACATAATTTTCAGATAACTTTTATGGCTTATTTTGATACCAAGTTGTGACATCGGCACAACATGTCAACCATTAAAAAGTGTTTGATAAAAAGGTATCCTCACATAGAATATAGATTGATTTACTTTGACACCAAGTTTGAAAATATGAGTTTAATTAGACAGTTCTAATGTTAACATTTTTTCTGTCACTAAAACCCCAAGTTTCTTATTACATAGTTTATAATAGTTATTCTTTGTTTAAAACAAATGTCAGTATTTAGAACCTCTCAGCAACAAAAAATTGATACAGATTTTAAACTTTGGGATTTTGTTGAGAAATACCAGATCTGAAAATTCTAGTGTTCCCTCCCAAAGTCTTGTCTCACGGGAAATAAAGTTTAAGATGCTTAATACCACATATGATTAAATCATTTTCTGTTTTACTACATTTCCATTCTTTTGCTGTTGTGATGTAAATGGATATTTATTGATTTTATTCTTTAATCTTAAGAAGACATGGTTTTATATGAAGAAATAAATTGTTTTTATATATTTCATGCACTTTGTTATTTATTACATTCTTTCTAAAGAATACAATTTATGTACTCTGACAGTATAGCAATTTCCATGACTTTTATGTACCTTTCCCACCTTGAAATTCAAGCTATAGCAGATCCTTAGTATATCTTTTCACTCAACATTAACTTAGAGACATCATTGTCTTTACTTCACAATTTTCCTTTGTTTGACATTTACAGTCCTACAAAAATGCCTGAGTATAGATATCTATGACCAGTGTTGTTGATAAGGCCAAAGCACAAATTGA
>JAULCC010518152.1:0-10770 GCA_032358795.1 Nuttallia obscurata | reverse complement strand
TATATGGGGAGACATAATTAGCCCTTACCGCATTGTGCGACGCTGAGGCTTCCGGTACAGTCCTTCGGGAATTAATATTTGATATGCCATCTGTGAGAATGATACAGACATTTGGTGCATCTGGACGGTCTCCCCTAGCAACGATAAACATTTGTTCCCGCATGACCTCGAGTGCATCTGCCGTGTTCGTGGACCCATAGATGTAAGGTATGGCATCAATTGCAGTGAGAATTTCAGCCTTTGTGGTATAACTGAAGGAAGAGACATTTAATCAGATTTCATGCTAAATATGTCAAATATAAAATCACAATTCATACGCGTGTCATATAGATAAATAGGCAGGCGGTACAATTAGATGTACTGTTTATATCGAATGCCTCGCTTTCGGTGAAAAAATGATAAAAGGCAAAGAACAAAATTATTCAACAAAACAAACAAAATAATAAAACAACTAATGTTTAATAATCAGGTTATTTTCTTAATCGACAGTCTTTTTCGATAAAACATCATTTAATAATCGAATAGTTTCTTAAGAAAAGAAAAACACAAATAAATATGTTTTAAATTTATGTTTGAAAAACAATGAAGATTCAATGAACACTGTTGGTTTGCTTTTGAAAGATCGCATTAATTATTCTTTGTTAACTGGTTCAAATAGGAATCTTGATGTTTTAACAAACAGAACCTTATCTCGAAATATAACGTAAATTCCATAGCTTTATCATCAGTTAGATAAACGTTTTAAAATCTAAAATCTACATTTTATATGTATGTTTGACTTAATCATGTGTATGTGACTAATATATACATCAAATTAGATGCCTGTATATTATTGTTAACGTACATACAAAATATTCATGTAACGTAACTTTTTGAGGGAAAGCAAACTGGTAAAAGGGAAGTGACGTAATTAATGTTAAAGGGACTTGTGGTCCTACCCTTTTGCTCATATATTGAATATAAGAATATATGTAATTTTATGTTTTCATGAATATGCAATTAAAAATGTTGAAACTAAACTAGTTGACGAGAATAAGTTTCATTTTGGGAATCATATAAGATAGTTGAAGTTATCGGCAAAATAACAAATAAACCCAATGAAAAAATCGTGATGGCACAAATTTTGGCATTCTCTTAGAGAAAACTTTTTTCAAAATCATGATCTGCGACTTGGCTTATATTGATCCATTATCGATTATAATCGATCATCGATGAAACACTAACATTGACAAAAAACTTACTCATTCAGGTGCCACATGATTTGTACATCAGTACTGTATATATTTAGACCGATTCTGATAGAACCGGAATCAATGTCGGTATTTCTGACGAAGTCCTTCAGGAAGTCACGCATCCTCTGAAAATTTCTCTCCGTTACGCTCGTGCTGGCGTCCAGGATAAAGATGAGATCTGTCTTGGCTAGTCCACAAGCTAAATTTGAATGTAAAAGTAATGGTAGAATTCACACGTTATCAACCCTTAGCCTGCTAAAAATATTGTCGTCTGCTTAAACTGTCGTCTGCCTGGAATTTAAAACCAATCGGATTCGCCCAATATTTAAAGAAACAATGGGCCGAGTGTCCAACAGCCTGGATCCGGAGAAGACGCCGAGTTACTCAGCGTCTGATTTGGATACAAGCTTTTTGCATACTCTATCATGGACACGCTTAGCAGGCTAAGGTTTAATGCGGATGTCACATGAGATGGTTTCTTTCTATATGCGACACATGCTCTCAATCTTACATTTTTGTTATTTTGTTTTCAAGTGAATCCTTTAACATACATTTTCCATTTTAATTCCGACATTTTTTCACGTGGTTCAAAACCTCTTATTCAGTATGTTTTAGTGAAAGGTTCTAGATCTACATGGAAATTCATAAATGTAAAAACACACAGTGCGGCATATAGAAAGAATACTGGTATATATAAATCAAATCTGATAGTTGATATATAATGTGCAAAATTTTAAAAGATAATTTAAAAGCTTATTTGTGCAAAGATAAAAAGAATTATATATTAAAAGTGTGAGTTGCAAAGGTTGATAAAATATGTTGTGCTTCATGAAAAAAAATTCTAGCTAGTAGCAAAAATTAATGTTCTTATATATTTTAATATCTTATCTCTGACTGAAAATAAATCGATTCTCTGAGTAATAATAATGATTATGTATATATACTTACACGGATAAGAAATGCTTAAGAAATGTCAAGTAGGTTAGAACAAGACATAAAACAGTGATTAATAAGCAACAAACTGCACACTGAAATAAAGTTTCAAGTTTTAAATAATTCATTATACAAAAGATGACACCAACTATTGCACTGATACTAACCATGATATTAATAAACGGATAATAAATAATAAATATTAGCAGCTTCGCTAGCCAAGGGCGCCTTCACCCTCTTCACTTTTGGCAGATTGAGACAGAATTCCTGAATTCTGTTCTGCGGGTGGGCGATAGATATCACGCCGACTTAAACTGTGTTTATCTTGACCAATGAAAACACTTGCAGTATTTCTAGATCGCTGTGTTTAATATTTAATCAAATAGTTAAAAATAAAATAGACTTTAATGGCTAAATAGTTTATATTTAATATATTTAAACTTTAATAAGGTAACTAAGGAGTTCCAGAAACAACTGTTATTGTTTTCTTGTTATCGATTTCAAGGCGCTTTTTGATGGAACTATTGTTTTCTTGTTATCGATTGTAAGGCGCTTTTTAATTGGACGCAGACAGTTACAGCTGCGACCTATCGAAATCATTATCTCGTGGATCAGGAGTTCGGCCTCAATTTGTTAAGGGAGAAGAGACTAGCGAAGATGTTGTATTAATTGTGCTTTAAAATTGTAAGTACACGATATGACAGTATTTCCCACTTTATTAAATATGTTATATTATATGTTACATAATATTCAGGCCTTACACTATGAGAGAATAGATACACACCTACCACTGTAGATATCACATACGTTCAATATAGTTACAACAACCTTGCATTAAATAATGCAAACGATACTAGTATGTATAATTACTACTATACATCCCTACGAATCATAACTAAACAAACCTATATATATAAATATCTGCTACCGTAATCAATTTCGACATTATGATTTTATTGTGAAAATATAAAACATTCTTTGTTTTATTGTCTCTACAAGATAACGGAAACTACATGATAACAATGAAAGGTAAATATTTATTTGAGTTATCTGATCTATTTGAATAAAACAGAAGTGCCATTAAATACATGTAAACACATATACGTACATATGCGTGTATGTGAATCCTTATCACCAAGCGTTCTCCACCACCAGTATGAGCTAACTCTTAACACACGGCATAAAAACAGTGATGTTTAAACACAGACACACAGACAGACATTATAAACGCTCCCTAAGACACGAGGGTTCAGCCATAACATGTCGTGTGTGAGGGAAATGGAACTGTAACATGTATGTGGTTAAGCTATACAGATCTAGAACAACAATAAAGTCGAATCATCTTTTTCTCAGACGTTTCAAAGTTAATAAGCATGGTTAAAGAAAAACAACAACTGAGATAATAAGAATAAAAAATAATTGCAGCCAACACAAGCGTCTGCATACAGTTTTGGCGGGAATTTTGTCATTGCTCAGTATGCTGGAATGGCGGGGTCAGATAAACAGTGTTATTAAATGATGAAAATATACCTTTTTTTGAAATTAAGTTCACATCATTCTAACCTCTCACATTGTATTGTGTAAATGTGTGGTTAAATGTTGTGTTAGTGATTTAATAATAATAAACTTTCATGTGAAATCTTAGCGTAGAAATAACGAAAACGTAAGTCGACGTTTAAACGGGAAAAAAGCGACGTCAGCACGGGATATTAAGTAACGTCAACACGGATCAAATTATGACGAATATAGACGAACACAGTACAACGGTTAGTGTCTTGGTAATTACGATACATAGCCGACGTGAAGGTTAGTTGTACATGACAACTGTCCAATACTCACTCTCAATCGTTGTTGTGGGAGCTAGAAATAGACATAAACATGTTAAAATCATGCATACAGATACAGGCGTCATTTTGCAATTTACCCTGGTTTTGCGGCAAGTTACGTGTGCGACGGAAAATAATGGCTTCACAATACAAACCATCGATTAGCTTCAAGGTCTGTGGTTAAGCAAAGGCTAAGTATCCGCTTTTGGAGACTTTGCTGTTTAACGGAGATATATGTGTGAAGACATGTGATGAACCTCTTGCTAAAAATGATTATGAACTAATTCGGATCTAAAGCATAATATGTAAGACAAAACAAAAATAATTTTCTAAAACTTTCAATTTGATTTAATTCATTTGCAAATGACAGTTCTAAACAAACATTTACTACACAACTAATAGTTTGAAAATGCAGATTATGCGAAAAGTGTGAAAGTGTTATATGCCAATTTGCGCTTTATATAGATAAATGCTAACGAGCCATATAATAGTGGTCGGAGAGCGCTATAAATAAAACATGATTGACAGGAATAATGGTGTGGGTAGGTGGAAGTTACACAAACAGGATTGATCAAAAACTGGAAGAAAAAAGTTGCATATACAGAGAATATACAATATATCTATATCAGCGGTGAAATATATGCAACAGCGAGATCTAGACATACAGATCATATATGAAGTGAAGTTTAGAAAAATAGGCACAGTTTTTATTCAAAAGTACAGCCTATGCATAAAAAGAAAGAATTAATTCTTTAAAAAAAATGTTGAAATTAGATCTTACAATGTTTACTCAGAAAACAAACATAACACGTTTTAAATATATAGCGCAAGTGCAGGCTATGTAAATAATTTATTTTCACGAGTACAACCTAATTACAGAATAATCCCAAAGGGAAGGTTATTAGAAAAAATCTTAAAGTAAGTTTAACAGAGGTTCTTACATCGCATGTCCTGAAAACCGGACACACTATGTAAAGGTTTTTCATGTGTAAGCTATGTAAAATAAAAAAATAATGCAACGCTGTATATTTTTTATAATGCGTGTGAAAGGCAAAAAAACAACAACACCCAAACACCTGGAAAAAAGTCACACTGCACGGAGAAGACATTACACAGGCGTGGAACAAATAAAATACGACACTGAAAGTAAAGATAGAAAATAAACATTAAAAAACGCATGCGTAAATTGTGCACTTAAATTATAATAGCACAACAAAATCCACGAGTAAAATTATATATTACGTAATTTCCTAAAACCGAAAAGTCACATGAATGCCATTTTATCACATGACGCGGAATATCCATTCAACCTTTTAAATATCATCACAATAATCCAATTAGCATTTTATTAGATTTTCATTAACCTTTAGCTTGCTGAACAAATGTCGTCTGCTTAAACTGTCGTCTGCCTACATTTTAAAATTAATCAGAATCGCCCAATACTTGGATAAACAATTGGCCGAATGTCAAACAGCTTGGATCCTGATTAGACACTGAGTTACTCGGTGTCTAATTTGGATCCAAGCTGTTTGCAAATTATATCACAGTCGCCCTTAGCAGGCTAAAATTTAAAATATGGTTCTGTTTCAAATAATTGTTTGGAAAGAAAATAATTGGCCTTAATTTAAAAGCCAAGAATGTATTCTAAAGAAAAACTCAAAACCTTAAGATAATTTCGATTCTGTTAAAGTCTTAATAAAGCTAAAAACGAGTTAAAATCGCATCGTTTAGTGGCTGTGTAAATAATTATAAATAAAACCTTTCATTAAACACGTGTATTTCACTATGTGAAATTTCATCCGCTATTTGTAATCTATATATATGGTTTTTTTTCTTGATAGAATGTTACAAAAGTTCGAGGTACCGTTTACATTCCACAGATCGGAAGGTATAACGGACGCCCTCATCTTGTGACTGAATTTCACGAACGCGTCTCGTGTGTTTCACCAGGCGTGTGATGCCATCCGCATGTGTACATATAATGTAAAAATGAACAACCTCCGATTATATATGAGGGTATCTGGTTTGGTTCGACAGCAGTCAGAATGTCAACAATGACGTTCTGATAAAAAATCTACTTTAAGATTTGAATTGTAATTCTCGTGTTTATAATAGCGCATGAAAATAGTTAGAGACCTAATATTGCGATATAAACTTCATTTGACTTTCAAAAAACAACTAAACTGTTGTGATGTAAAGCTTTATTAAGCCTTAAGTAAGGTTAAAGAGATACTCGGCCAGATGAAAACCTTGAAGAATTAATTTCACTGAATACGAATATATATCATTAAAATTAATCAAAACTGTGTTCCTGTGAATATGAATCAACCAATATTATAGCTCAAAATTATTGCAAAACAGAGTTGGGGCTTATTAAATAATAGTACTCATTCAGATCCGTGCTTTCAGCTATAACGTTTTGATTGGAGTCTACATTTTTTTACCGTATTAATAATTTTCTGTGTTATCTGCATGTAATGCCTTGAAATTTGATATGAATAGTAACGTATACTTGTTAACACATGTAAGTAGTAGCTTACGTGGTTCTGGAGCCTTTTCAACATGAGAAAATATTATATAATGACCGGTAAAACTATTTTTCTACTTCAGTAAATTTCAGTAAATTCTAAGGGAAATAACACATGGGGTACACCTACATTTTCGTAATTTGTTTGAAAATAAGCATATTGACACCCGTTTTTATTTACATCTTAAGTAGTATATGGCCTTAACGTTCGAAATATATTTTTTGAAGAAATTCTTATTGCCACTTTTCCAAAGATTTAGCTTTATATGCATTTTTTCGGGAAATCTGATAATTTCTGACCACAGTTCATATGCATCGTCGCATAAATTCGATATTTTTCTGTGAACTTTTTCTGATTTTCATTATTTGTTATATTTTCTTAATGGAATATGATTATTGCAAAGATTCATCTTCGTAATTGTAGCATCAACCCTTACATGTTTCTAAATTTGAAAACAGATGATAAAAAATGAATTTCGGATTGGTCCATCCAAAATTGGCCAGAATATATATTTGGTCAAATTTTCAACAGCTTGCATTCCAAAAAATAAATATGGTGAGCCCTTATTTTCTTGTTACTATTGTGTTTTAAAACGCTTAACCTCTACTTCTGAAAAAAATCAAGAGATTCTTATTACAAATTCATTTGGGTGAGTATCCTTTTAAGATCACACATTCGATCCCTGAGAGTGTTTACCATCTATTAAAATATGAAAAAATATCAAAATGTATCATCAAGCATTTGGTGATTTTTTTCAAGATATCATTTAGTTAAAAGATAGATCAATAAACCTATTGTAGCCCAGTTATTGTTTACCGTAGTTAAGATTGACGGCATTATACGTGACTTACCCATAGTCGTTGTTGTGGTACTTGTAGTTGTTGTTGTAGGGGTAGTGGATACTGAAATGAAAATACATTGCATATTTAATTCAGTGAAGTTGACATAAAAAATTTCAGTCACCATACTCTTAATTTGTCACTAGTAACATATTCGAGCATAGAGGTGTCATAGAAATGTGCCTTCTGCTGATAACTAACAATCCGGCTAGATCCGCCTTCTACTGATAACCAACAATCCAACTAAATCCACCTTCTATTGATAAAAAACAACCCAACCAAATCCTCCATTAAAAATCCGGCCAATCCACATACTGCTGATAAATGTTTTTTGCAAAATCTAGCTTCTACTGACAAAGAACAACCCGGCAGAATCCGCCTTCTATTTAAAACCAACAATCCGGCCAAATTCAATTTCTACTGATAATAAATAATCCGGCTATACCCGCCTCCTACTAATGACCAACAATCAACCGAATGTGTGTTGTCTGCTGATAACCAATAATCCGACAAAATCTGCCTTATCCTGATAACCAACAATCAGACAAAATGCACCTTCTTCTGATGACCAACAATTCGGCAAAATCCACTTTCTGTTGATAACCAACCACCTGGCCAAATCCACCTTCTATTGATAACTAACAATCCGGTCAAATCCGCATCTTAACGATATTCAAGAATCCTGCAAAATCCGCCTTCTTCTGATGGCCAACATTCCGGCAAAGCCCTTCTTCTTTGGATAACCAAGACTCCGCCCAAATCCTCCTTCTTTCGATATCCAATAATCCGACAAAATCCTCCTTCTGTTGATAACCAAAATTCCAGCAAAATCCTCCTTCTGTTGATAACCAACAATCCAGCAAAATCCTCCTTCTGTTTATAACCAAAATTCCGGCCAAAAACGCCTACAACAGTTTACTTTCACTTCGGTGAACCTCGTTATTTTTCTACTTGACTTTTACTTCCTATGTATGCTAAGATTATTCAAAATTTCAATTAAAAATGTTTCGACAGTGAAATATCTATTTCGTCGCATTTTGTTCTTGTCGACTTTATCAGCTTTAAATAGTAACATAGATACATTTAGTATTCGAAAGATAAAAATTGACATAAACAAATATGGTAACAACGTGACAACAGAATAGCTCCATTTTTTTCGGGAGAAGGATATATTGAAAATTAAATGATTTTGTTAATGGCGTCCCATTTCTGCTGTAGATTTCGATTGCACAACACAATCAATTTTCATAATAACACAGCTAGTACTGGCGTTAACAACGCTTTCACTTTACGAGTCACATGCCTTTGGATTACAATAATGTCATTAATATATCTTTTACATCACGACAAAATTTCGTCATTTCCACAATCAAAAGGTGAAATTCATTTCGTATTTTAAATGCAAAATCATTATGTCAAGTACTTTCTTCCTCGATACTAAGTGCGTTTCGTGAAGGAAATACAATAATGTAGACGTTGTTTTATCGGAAAACATGTTATATAAATACAAATAGTTGCAAAAGAAACTTCGAAATTACCAAGATGGAAACCATATTTGACTGATCATTTCAGTATTCAGTTTAAGATTTACAATACTGTTGGTTTTACCTGGACATGATGACGATGAAAAGATTCGTTCTGGCAGGCCGGACAACTCATCGAAGTCGTTCACGGCAAAACTGTTGTCCGTAGCCGGTGGTGACGCAATGGCGTCCAGCTCTCTTGTATCTGTTAGACCAATACCGACCGCATAGATGTGAATACCAATATCGTGGGACGTTTCCGCTTCCGGTACAGTTCGCCGGGAGTTGATATTAGAAACACCGTCTGTAATAACTATGGCGGTGTTTGGAGCATCATCTCTGTCACCGTTCCTGAGAAAGTATACAATTGCAGATGGTGTGATTATACATGTACAAGGTCAATACAATTATTTATTTCTTTTTATTTGCATGCTCCTTTCGCCAAAAGCTTTACATGTAAAATGTACCTAATCGAATGCCACATGGAATATGGTTTAAACTAGTTGAATATGGGGTCTCATCAATAGTTGCTTCCATTTTAAAAAGTATGTATTATATTGTTAAGTCATCCCTGAAGTAAATGGGTCAATGACCGATTGTTTTTACAGCTACAATGGAGTCAAGCAGGGTGAAACCCTTTCCCCTTTGCTATTTATATTGTTTATTGGTGATATGCGACATGCACCAATGTTAACAGGATGATAGTTCTGATTTTTTTTACTATAGATGAGTTACAAATATTTTCATTACTTTTTGCTGACGACAAAGCTTATTTTCATATACAAATGAAGGGCTACACAAGTTATTAGATTATTTTCTGTTAAATTGCAAAGAATGGGGTGTAACAGTAACTATTGATAAGACTCTAAGGTACATAAAACAGATAATTTTGACAAACAAAAGATTAAAGTAGTTAATAGATTTATATAACTATTTGTAACTTTGTCATCGAACGGTAATTATTATAGAGCTCAAAAGTCATGGTCTGGTCAAGGTATGGAAACATTATTTTCATTTAACTCTTTATTTGACGTAATATCACCTGAAATTTCAGAAAAAGTTAAACTGTTTGAATCAATGATTTCTTCACTATTAAGCTATGGTTCTGAGATTTGGGGGTTTCATAAAGCACCACACATTGAGAAGATACATATTACATCTTTAAAGCAAGTCCTCGGAGTACGCCAGCAAACTACCAATGCTGCAATATACGGCGACTTTGGTCGATATTTGCAATTTTTGTACGCAAAATAAGGTAAATTAAGTACTGGTTTAAAATTATGAAATCTCCAAGTTCTAATATGTTTAAGGTACATAATATGACTGATGACAATGGTAATTTAACAAACAGTTTGAGTAATAAGATGAAAGGTATATTGAGTAAGTTAGGTTTTGCATATCTATGGAATGAGTTTTACAAAATTACAAATGAATATGGTTATCCAGCGTTTTATAGATCAATATTTGCAACACTTATTTGAACAACATTTTTTTTTCTAAATTGGAAACTTATCGGGGTTTCAAAAATAGATTTACAATTGAAATGTACCTAAATTGCGTTAATAACACTGAACATAGAGCAGCTTTGTCTAGATTACAATCTTCTGGACACATGTTAGCAATTGAGAAGGGAAAATATAGAAACATTGACAGAATCCTAAGATTAAACATTAAATGCAATATGCACCTAGCAGAATCAGAATACCATATTTTACTTATATGTCCTTTTCCCACCGATTTATGAAACAAGAACATATCAAGATATTAACTTACTTGGCCAACTCTAAATTACACCTACATGCCTGCTCATTCATAACAAAACTAATAAATGAAACTTATGGCGTATTAATATAACAAAACTAATAAATGAAACTTATGGCGTATTAATA
>JAULCC010518041.1:0-10770 GCA_032358795.1 Nuttallia obscurata | reverse complement strand
ATTTCAGAATCCAGTTTGTAAAAGTATTAAGGGTTTTGGTATTTGAAATTTGATTAATCTGCGAAACATATCCAAATGTTATAAGCAATATCTATGATTTAGCTGAGATTATTTGTATCTGATTAACCATTAGCCTGCTGAAAAATATCGTCTGCTTAAACTGTCGTCTACCTATATTTTAAAAAATTCATCAGAATCTCCAAATATTTCGAGGAAAAACTGGTCGAGTGACAAACAGTTTGGATCCTGATTAGACGCCGAGTCACTTTGCGTATAATCTTGATCCAAGCTGTTTGCAAATTCTATCACGGTCGCCTTAAGTAGGCAAAATATTAATAACTATATATTGATTAAGTCATGGTTTATTAAGACACAATGAGAAATTAAATCAAAACATAGTGTGCACCCTAGGAAATGTCAACTTTTGCAGCCAATAAAAAATGTAAATATTTTGAAGTTCCCGCTGTGCATTTATACCTGTAGTTATATCAAGATATATTCCACATTGCTACAAAATAGAACAAAACAATATCCATAGAATGTCCTGAAAATATGAGAATGATGAAAGCAGTGAGCAACTTGCAAATTATCTTCACACTTTGTAACCATAACACGTAGATGTTCGTATTGTTTCTTTTTCTTTTTTGAATTTTTTATTGAAATATGATACGCCAAAATATCATAGACGTATCAATCGTCGGAAAAATTAGAAATGTATTCACATGAGGCAGTTAAGCTAACAGTAACAGGATAACCAAAACATAAATAATATCTTTATACATGAATGGGTAACTGTTTATTGGCAAATACCTATTGTTAGTTGCTAGTTACTAACTGTATTGCCTTATCATTATTGCTTACAAATTTCCTCTATATTTTGGAATTCTCATAACTAAGTAGATCAGATAAGTTGTACTATGATTTATATTTGTCATTTGCCAGTTGCTAACTACTGAGTGATTGCATACTGTTTATGGTTACGTTCTTACTGATTTCTTAATTATTTTCTGTTTATTGCTCACATACACAAATCTGTTGTTTCTGTTGATAGTTGTACTTTGTTTCAAGTTTTGGTCAGGTATGACAGATCGCACATATGGTCATAAGATGTATTATCAACAAAACAGTGCATGACAAACTTCACACAAAACGAAATATGATATCTTCATCTGAAGTGACATGGTGAGTGGGATAATTTGTTGTAGAAGTGCAAGTTCGTTACCACCAAGGAACGTTAAGCAAAAAGGAGTGCAGCGAGGCTTATCCAGGAAATTTAACAAGTATCGGCTTTGCGGTGTCACAAACATAAATGCAATTATAAAGTCGTTAAATGTATACGGGTTGATGAACGTTATTACATCATATAGAAGAAAGGTTAATCAATCTGTATTTAGGATGACCGTGAAATGTGGCAGCCGTATCATTATATAGTCTGTGGGTGTTGTCGGGATTCGCATATTCGCATTAAACAGATGTATAGCGGGAGGATGGTCATGAAACAGGGACTTGCTCCTGTGTCATTTACAATTTCAGTTCGGATAAGAATTAATTAAAAAGATGGGTTAAAATGAATATAGGCAAAGAATATCAAATGCTAGAGAAAGTGTTTTTTGGCGAACAAGAATAAACTGTCCGAGTGACTTGCTTTAGTTCGTTTGAACTATGTCCGGCCACCAATGTACATCTCAAATGTTTATAAACATTTACATGTCAGTTTCGTTTGATGGCCCGCTGTGATCTGTGGTACTTTGTATCACAGTTTTTCTTGTCAATGTTTGATACTACTTAAAAAGTGTAGCAGGGAATTTAGGGCGATAACTTCAAGCGACATGAATAGACTAATAGATGCTTGCAAAATTTCATTTCAGATCTTGATTAACAGTTTGAATTGGAAAATGTTCAAACCTTTAATATGCATCCTTGGGTTAATCTAAAACAAACACATTTTAAACCACACTATGGTTGCATATAGGTGGCACGAAATAGCTAATCAATCATAGTGGAACAATACAATTACAATAACACTATTTAAAGGAAGTAAATATTTTATTCGGCGTTCAAGTTTAACTCAGTTTGTAACTTTAATATATAGACTTAAGTTATAATCAAAGTTTTCTTTCTTCACATTTGGAAACTTTTATACATCATATAGACTACACAATGATGACACCAATGCCAGAAGATGTCCGTCTAATAGAAACAGCATATTCTAATGTCTAAAATGGTATCAACTCAGATCAACTCAACTAATATTTGTTTTCACCACAAATCGTGATACTCCATACATGGCCCTTTATCAGCAGATCTGTCGAAACGGTGTATTTGTACCCAGTCTATCCGGCTTTGACTGCATCAATTACTTGCTCTATTTCTATGGTTACATATCCCTTAAAAACCGAAGAAATTCAAACTGCTGCAAAGTCTACTGAAAATATAACACCAGTATATACTAGACATAGTTATAATTTGACATCAATTTAAGAACATGGACACCTCTCTTATATTCATATTACACACAGGCATAAACTGGCATAAAATGATTTGAGTAATTAATTAAACATATTAATACAGGGTTTTAGAATATAAATGTTGAGTTAATATCCACGCCCTTTGTTCTTAAAACATATTTTAGTCTTTCAATAGTTTTTTGTTGTTACAATTTTAACTTTAACAACAAGATTAAATTCTTATTCAAACTGAAAAGAAGAATTAAATTTCCATTGCCAACCCAAGTTTAATTAGAGGGCGCAATATTGTGGGAATATGATGTCCGCCTTGCGCCCAGAGGGTTGCGGGTTCGAGACCCGCGGGAGGGACTTTAAATTAACACCAAGTACTGGTTCAACCCTGGAACGGACTCGAAAAAGTTTTACAAGGTAAAGTAAATAGAATTAAACAAAAGTATGTTTTAAACTATCAAATTCAGATAGAGATATACAACAATAATTATCAAATTCAGCTGAGACCGAAAAACACTTTGCGGCCAGAACTGCCATCGTAAGCGATATCATTTTGTGCTTGCATGAATGTAACGAATTGTTATTATGTTAAAAATGTAGCTGTTTTTAAAACTATGCAAGGTAGATTACTTACATGGCTAACCATGAATTCAATACGCTTTGATGCGGAGGAGGTGTTGAAATCATTTTATGAATTTCTACGAATCCAAAATATTATATTTTTTATTTACCTTCAGTATTATAAATTTCGTTTGCAGCTGTTCGATGTCGAAACCAGCGTGGAAACTCTAACCAACTGCATGGTCGAATCTAACACCGGTCGAACGTTAATTAAATATATTGGTATAGTAATTAGAATACAAACACATAAAAACACCATTCATTAAAAATGCAATTCTTTCTAGTGTATAAAAAGATTAAATACATATTTTACTATATTTCTATTTTTGGTGATGTTTTTTTTTTAAACCAAGATTCGTGAAGTAGATATCGATCTTATTTGCGGAACGTTGGTGATTCTGACTGTAATAGTAATGTTATTATTTATTATTGTGTGAGACCTTTGTTAAAATTGTTGTGGTGTGAGACCTTTACGTATCATTTCTTATTTCTGGACCGGTTGATTAAATTTCTCACACTTTCTTGGTCAGCTGATATCATTGTTATTGGCAGTTAAATAGAGATAGCCAAACAGACCAATTCGACAAGTTTAATACACAGTCCTTCTCATTTTATATGAAAAGGTATTATGGTATTTTATTCTATACTAATTTACACGTCCAATCGTAGACGCTCATTCGAGTCATGTGACCGTACAATATATTTCCGTATCGGGACGCAGGCGTACAAAATAACCAGTATTTTTTCGTATTGTACGATTCACAGATCCCATGTTAAACCCAAGATAAAGACCGAAATGCGTGAAAATATTCCGAATGAAAGTCTGAATCGGTCAGGCGCTCTAGATAAAGCGTTACGATAAATCCTCTGTTGTCACCGGATTATTATTGTCGTTTGCAAACAACAAAACAGAAATTAAAACGTTATCAATTCTGACATAGATGGCTTTGGCAAAGTCGAGGTATGGAATTAAAAGATCAACTAACAGTGTTCTGTACAATACGGAATATATTTAGACTCGAACACAGCTTGGACAATCATATTGGACTCGCCTAGCGGCTCGTCCAGTATGATTTTCCAAAGTGTGTACTCGTCCAAATATATATCCGTATTGTCCAGAACTGTTAAATAACCTATAAGTATTCATTGTCAGGATTCTTTCAGATGTTTGTCTGAACTACGTATTGTTTTATTTACATAGCATTCAAAGAACTTTATGAACAGTCATTCCTTTGTCTTTAGAAATTAAACATTTCATACAAATTATGATTTGTTCCGTATTACTTAAGAATAACAAGATGAGAGTATTATTTTTAAGCAGATAATACATTAACTCTCTGCTCTATTAATGCTATAAGCACAGTTATTGATATTTACTTTTCAACTTTGCAGAACTATCAACTTCAAAGAGAGAAAGAAACGAAAGGAAAAGATCAGATAGCGTGATAGGGTTAATTCCACAAATTGGTAAGTTTTATAGAATAACTGAATGAATAACTTAAAGTAACTAGATCCATTCTATGTATTGTATGATCTTATTGTATTGTATTGTACATGTATTGTTTTATCTGTATTATAATGTTCATGTATTGTTTTGTATGTGTAAGAATTGATAATTATATTTATATTTCATAGCCACTATGCACACGTGTATGCAAGGCAAGTCGGAAATCATGTCATATGCTATATATTTTTAGAACCAAATACAGATTACAAATAAAATAAAGAATACCATATAAAAAATACAGAATAAATAATACGAAAGTTTTAATATGTTCTCATTGTGGTACTACCTACATGCATCCTTAGGACATGTAAAACCCACCCACCCTCAGATTTCGTTGTAATTGTTGGATAGTCCATGCCACAAGACACGATGTAACATACCTTTGGATAGCTGGGGTCTTTTTTCCGCCATGGTAAACTGACCAATTTACCCAAAACAACCTGAAAGGTATCGTGCGACTTCAAACCCACTAAAAATCGACACAGATCCTTTCATTTAAATATCATAGTGTATACCACTAATTGTAACTGTTTCGTTTTTTATTTGTTGCTGCGTTTGAAGCCTCTTTCATTAAAATGTTTCTCATATATAAAGGCGGTCAGTTAACCTAATCGTGTTCATCTGTAACTTAACTCGTACTAACCAGTATCTCTGTAACTGACAACTTTCAAGTTACTGAATAGCAGCGGCTGACAAACACCACACTGCTGTGAGAATGGCGCAAAAACGGCGACTGTGGCCGGTCTGGTATTGAACCAAAGACCTCATGTCTGAAAGGCGAGAAGCAATGCCAACTCTTCTTTACCGTGCCCGAGTAAAAAAATACTTTTGATAATTGTTCACTTCGCAGATCAGTAGACCTTCCAAGCATAAATACTTAATTGCACTACGGTATCCAATTCCTTTCTGTTAAATGCCACCAGACTACCAAATAACATATTTACTTGGCCCTGAAAATTATCCAATTATATGGCAAGATTGTTGAGAGGACAAGTAAAAGAAGAGCCGGCTAGTAACACTCCTCCCCTCCATCCCTATCGGCACTATGTGAGTCTGTAAAGTGAAGATTTACTAGTGGAAAGGTCAAATTGAGTGTCTAACTATGTCTTAACTACATGTACGGTAAACTTTAATTTAAGTAAAACTATGGAAGAAACAAGATTTGTAAAGCCGGTGCACGCATTAATTCATTATCTTTATTTCTTTAACTTTGGAGTTTCAAAAGAACATACGAGTACATCACCACATAAAATATACATGAATATTAGTTACAGATATACACAAGGATGAAGTGTTATATAAACAAGGATGAAAAGCTATACAAATAAAAAGAGATTGATAGCCAAAAGATCACCATAAAGCAATATGCATAAAGAAACAAATTTGAAAATTATTTCATAAAATAGAAATCTTAACTATGTGTGTCTTAGTAGAACGTAAAATGTCCCGTGGCTCTTCGAAGAATAAGCCTCTGGCATGGAGACTCAATTATGCTCAATTAACCAAGGGGTTAAAATGTATGAAGCAAAAGTTATTCGCATTTGGACTAAAACTAGTTGTTACATTTCCGTTCCTGCCAGATGCGTTCTGACTCCATTCTAATCATTCCTGCACCGTGAAATTGCTCACTTCATCCCCTCTTTCCCACGTGTAATAGGTGTAGATCGGTGTGAAGTAACTGTCACCGGTGTTTACTCCTCTATCAGTTTCCTCATCCACACTGCGCCGCCCAAATGCGCTTTCTGCAAAACCAGCGTGACCTAAAGCATGTAAAAACACCGAATTTTATTACAAACGTGATTATTAAAGGCATCATTTTAGCCTCTATTAACCCAAGATGAATTTAGGTAAGTAATTTTGTTCAGTGGTAGTTATAATTCACCGTCCTGACTTTATGTCGTGCTAGTGTAAGCAGTTAGTTACCAGGTATAAGCAGTTACCCAGTATTTCACAAATAATGCAAAAGCTAATTGTTTTAAAAATGACTAGTTTACGTCCGTTTCGTCTATATATGATGAAAATGCAACTCTTCCTGCTTTTTATACGAAAACAAATAAATGTCTCTCGCACATAGATAGATTGTCAAAGTCAACTGATGTCATTCTGTCTTTTAAAGTTAAAATTCTTAAGGGTGCTGCAAAATGATATCAAAACTTGCCTGTATAATTTTAACAGAGCAATAAATGAAGTTAGGTTTTCTGGCTATTGGAATATATACAACTATTATAGTCGGCAATGGTTTTTAAAATATGATAACATACAATATTCCCCATGGGAGATAAACTTACATCACAATATATAAAGATCACTTCCCTTTGATCCAACAATTGAGAGAAGGACTTATTTACATGAAAAATAAGTATATATGAATATTAAGATTAGAATATTGAAAATTGTTACGCATTTCAAAACCTTTATGAACAAAAATAGCTATATCAGAAGCTCAGTAAATTCAAATATATTTGAATGATTCCAATAAAACTTCTTTATGTACATTTGTCTTATATTAGCGTATATAAAGAGAATTTAAGTAAAAAGTGAAATTCATCTTCTAGGACATGACATATCTGACATTTTCTGGACCTGTGCTCTACTGGCTTAGTTTATTTAGCAGCTTTGAGGGCGCAGTGGTGTAATGGACATGGTGTCCTTATAGCGCTCAGGAGGTTTCGGGTTCGAGTACCACATAGGGTCTTTCTTTCTTTTGAACTTCACTTAAAAGTATTTATGCAAGCCACATGCAGTACTAAACTAATTTAGCGACGTGTCTCTGTCTGAAATTGATAAAACATCAAGATATGTATATGTAGCTGCACATATTACCTTAACCAGAGTATCTTAGTATAATATAATGTGTTTCAACTAGATTTATAAACAAAAAAGAACTAGTTAACTTGATTATTTTGGTTGATGTGATGGCTGGAAAGCCGTGTATAACGTTTTGACGAAATACATAAATAGTTACGCGATATGGACATGCATTCTATTCAAAAGCTCAATTATAGGAATTTTGTCTATTTTAAAGGGCAATAATCTAGTCATGCATAGGCGCCTTTGGCTAATTCTCATAAAGACCCGATAGCCCATTGAAAACCCACTACTACATAAGTTTTGTAAATATCAGATAATGTTCTATCGTGTTTACAAACTCAATCATAGCAATTTTCACAATTTCTAAGGCCCTTAACCCAGAAATGCATAAACGCATTTAACATCCTTTCGAAATTAAATATAATTTTCTTCGTTTGAGGAACGAATTAGCAGAACATTATTTTCTATTAAGTATTCTGGTAACCGACCGGATAACGTCGATATTTTTACTGTGTAGATCTTTATCAGCTTGTCTACTTTTGTACACGAGGCATGGCTGAAGGTGAAAATCCTAGATAACAGATCTCTAGTTTTAATGGTGCGTCTTCAGATGTAATGTTGAGAGAATTATTGAATGAACTGCGGGAGCAACGTGAGGAAGTTCATGCACTTCGCGCGGAAGTTCAAGGAAATACGCAAAACGTGGCGAGCGAGGTTAAAAGGCTCAAAAGTGAGAAGGACATTTCTTAGAAATATCCAGGTAATAAGATTCAGTTTGACTTTAACAGTGATTTGCAAAATAATGTTGAGCAGTTGGTTTAATCGTTGCAACACAAGAAGTTTGAGTATTCTAACGAACTTTGTACAGAGTTGCAGGACAAGTTGAAAAAGCGCAACAATTTGATACGTATTGCTGATTCCAATGCAGGAGGCTGGGAAACCGTGAGACAGTACGAAACCAAACCAATAGCTTCAGATTCAGATGACGAATCGAAAATATACAAGGCTGAGACTCGTGCGCTTAAGCGCAAACGTTCAAGTTCACGTGGAAGGGGTGGGGCAACTCCTAGTCGTACTGATGATTTGCATTTTACTGGTATTAACGCTGGTGGCAAGCCTTGGGGTTCTGCAAGGTTTCAACCGACACCTTTTGCAAGGGGTAATTCCTTTCGTGGCTCATTCAACAACGGCAACTCCGGCAGCATGCAGCAAATCGGCAGCAACTACGGAAGACCACCTGGTCCATGCTTCGCTTGTGGGGAATATTTCCACTACTGCAAAAACTGCCCAAACATCGGCCGTCAAGCAGTCCCAGCCGGAAACAAGTCGTCAGAGGGAAAGTAGAGATCAAGTTCACACTCCCGGAAAAACTCCTACATGCGATGATGTTTTCAAAGATGAGTATTTTTACGATTATAAAAAAATTACCCATGACTATTATGAATATGAGCAGGGTCAAAAACACATTATTGTAAAAGGTAGGCTAAAAGAGCATATACGATTTGGGCGTGATATAGGTGCCAGTGAATTCATTATTCATCCGGTTATCCAGGTGCTACCATTTCCAAATTACAATTTGAAATGTGTTGTGTTTTGCTTGCAGTTAAGGTGACGAAGTTGAAATAAGAGAACTGATATTTTATGTATAACTTACTACTGTATAAGTTTGGTAAACATGTTTTGAAAATAAAAGATGATAATACGTTCACAATCTCAAGTGTTTTATTTGTTTCAGTTGTGAAGGGCCATAATCTATTCATGTATGGTTGATCTTGCTGATTTCGAAGGAAACTGAGTCTTTATGAATGTCTAAATATTATATAAGTTCGGTAAACATTTGTTAATGATAAAGAATTATATTGTGTTCACAAGCTCAATTATAACAATTTCTTTTAATTTAAAAGGACCTTAGTCCAGTCATAGTGCACGCATCAGACTGGTTTTCAAAGAGAACCGAGTTTGTATGAATATTTAATTACTGTATAAGGTTGGTAAACATAGGTTAGTCAATGAAGATAGTATTATATACACAAGCTGAGTTATAGCAGTTTCTTTCTTTTATTAGCGCCGTAATCAAGTCATGGATAGAGGGCTCTATGTGGTTGTCGAAGGTAACTGATTTGTATGAATATCTAACTACTATAGGTTTGGTTAACATTTATTGATAATTAATGATGATACCTTGTTAACAAGCTCCCAATTATAACATTTTCTTTAAATAGAAAGCGCCGTAATCCAGTCATGCATTTGGGATCTTGCTGGTTTTCAAAAATAACTGAATATTTATAAATATCTAACTACTGTTTACGTTTGGTAAGGATTTGTTAATGATTGAAGATGAGACTGTATTCACAAGCTCAACCAGAGCATTGTTTTCCTTTTAAGGGCCATAATCCAGTCATGCGCAGGGGATATGGCTGGTTTTATAAAGCAATTGAGTATTTATAAATATCTTTCTACTGTATACGTCTAGTAAACATCGGTGTATAAATGAAGGTGCTTTGTGTTCACAAGCCCAATTAAAGTATGTTTTCAAACTTAAAAGAGCCATAATCAAGTCAAGTATGGGGTCATCTTAATGGTTTTCGAAAGGAAGCAAGCTCTTATGAATAACTAACGACTCTTTACGTTTGATGAAAGTACAATAAAAATTGAAGAGTCTTTCTTTTTTACAAACAATTGTTTATTGATGCACGGATGGACGCAGGCACAGATGGACATGCATACACAATAATGACGACAGACAACTTGAAACGGCATAAGCTCATATAGCCTTTGGCCATAAGAGCTAAAAAGGGATAAAGATTCAGCCTCTAACTACAAGCCGGTTTATTATTTTTATGGCAAACTGCTTGAAAATATTTTTGTATATATGTATAATTCCAGTTTCGATAACCATTATTTATCACTATAGTATGAATATCAATCTGGCTTTCTTCAAAAAACATATTCAGCGACTTTCCAAATGATTGATATCTTTCATCACGTCTGCCAATCTTTTGAAAACAGAAATGATTTTTATATGTTTTGTTTGTGACATATCGAACACCTTTGACCGCGTGTAGCACAAATGTCTTTTTTTCAACTGGTATTTATGGACAACTTAAACTGGCTTGCCAACTATTTATCAAATAAACTGCAAAATGTCGTTATTAGTCAGCTATATATACTGATGGAAAAAAGCACAAATGACTCGCATCAATGTTATTCCATAATTTTGTGGCATTTAGTCTCCGGCATACCTGAAATGAAGATGGGGGTCAGGCTGAAAAATTCGGACACGGCTCAATACCTTGTGTGCCCACCATTCGCAACCAAGACTGCCAGACAACGACGTCTCATGCTGCAAATCAGTTTTCTAATGACCTGCAA
>JAULCC010517819.1:0-10771 GCA_032358795.1 Nuttallia obscurata | reverse complement strand
TATATCTAAGTTCTTGCTGTTATCGTTTCAGATAATAAGAATTATTCAGTTTTCAATGTATAAGTCTATACAAGTTTGTAGCCTCCCCCATCTGCTGACCAATTATTTGTTTTACAAACAAACCAATATGGATTGAAGGAATTTGACAATTTTGATAAATTTTAATTTGATTGGGCTAACAGGTTATAGGAAGAGTTTGTTTTCAGTCTTTCATATAGCCATGTAGTGACAACTCGCTCCGCCCTTCGGTGCACTTTTTGTTGCGAATTAGCATGGTGTAAAGGAATGTCATAAAGTTTTGGCCAATAAACTTTTGCATTAATTTGTTTGAAATTACGGGAGTAGATTAAAAATTCTTTTCATACAGACATGTAGTAAAAACTAGCTTCGTCCCTGCGTAGCAATATTTTTCAAAGGACCAAAATATGACATGAAAGAAGATAATAAAGAGTCTTAGCAACATTTCTGTCAAAATATTTTGAAATCGATTCATCTGTGTCTGAGAAGAAAATTTTAATTATTTTCCTTTCGTTTGCTTTTTTTCGAAGGGAATCAAGAAGAGGATAAACAGAGATATTTCATCTGAAGTCTGCTTAAATTTAAAACAGTTAATAAAACATGATATCTAATGAAAACATAACTGAAATAAAATAAAATATAAAAAAAGTATAAAATAGAAAATAATAATAAGTTTAATAGGATAAAACCTGAAGAAAGAAATAAAAAATGGAGAAGTAAGATCTAAGTGTAAAATATTCTTTCAACCCGGGATTAGATAGCGCGCGGCCATTTATCTAGCCATCAACCGCGAGGGACGTTGCTTAATTTGCATCATTGGCAGATGACTCTGGCAAATCTCACTTTCAAGTTAAATCAATTTAAAGCACCTATATATCTGCCTCACTGTTACATTAAATATATAAGGTATATTTGTTGAAAAATATCTTACACTACATTAGCTAGGTTTATAAAGGGTAATAAATGAAGAAAACAACATGGAAAAATTGGTTAATACGTAAAACATAACAAATATTATATAAACATGTATATAAATTCCTAAAAATATAAACCAAGTCGAAACTTGTGATGTCAGGCATTGACAGTTTGAAAGTATATACTAACGCCATTGATAAAAGCTGACCTACTTTTCGTGGATTGATATCAGAAGTAGTACCGGAACGTAAATGAGAAACATGATTTATGAAAACGGGTTGTTATGTAGTTCGTACCGAATAACAAAAAGATAAGTTCTACTGACATACGGAAATTTTCCTGAAAAATTCCCGAAAACTAGCACGTAAGGTACATCATAAGTTTCGTATATACTTTGAAAATGTATTAATCAGAAAGTATATAAGAAACATTTTCTGAAAATGGGTATCGAACAACAAAACCTGTGGTCACCGCACTCACATTTTTGTATCTTCAAATATGACCGATGGTATATTTTGCATGTATTCGCAAGAAGAAAAACTTGGTTCTAAATATATCAAATGATATATTTATTCGAACTTATTTCAGTTTTTTGCACATGCCCTACCGCATGACATTAGCAGAATGTACTTGAGTCAAACAAAAAAAGATTGCATGAACACTAAAACTGAAATTGACATATGTGCTGAATATATTGAAATGAAGCCGGAAATGTGTTGCTGGTATATTCTTATCAGGGGGCCTCTTCTGACATGAAGGAAGGCATGTGACTATAATGAATATTTTAGTTCGCTACTGTTGTAGCTTGTAGCTTGCTTGGAACTATCGGCCGTCTTCTATATAATTTTGTTTGGTTAAAAACTGACTTGTGAACACATCGATGTATTCATACGTTGAAATATCTGGTTGTAGCTATGAAGCATCTAAAACTAACGAACATTATATTCTTAAACGAAGGAATGATCCATGAAACTGTTACTTATGTTAACATTCACGCTGTCATATTATAAATATCTGACAAAAAAACAAAGAACTCTTTTTTTAATCGCAAATACCGTAGGGAAATTAGTCAAATTGGAGCCATATCGTAATGCATCATCGGCCTTATATGTGCTTGTTGTTTCCTTTTGTTTTACCATTAACAAGGTTATTTCTTTAGTCATGATTGCCTAAATGTTGGCTGAAGGTTTTATCTGCCTGTTTGGGGAAATGTCCAAAATCTTTGGAGAAATATAAAACAGTGGTTTACCAATGCATATGATAGTCTCATGTTGCCAAGACAATGTTGTCTTTCCTTCACAGCAACTGCAAAGCAGAATGTTTTTTCATGAACTGGAGTATAAAAATTTAATTCGTTTACTCTGCTTATTTATGATTAAATTAAAACCTTCAGAAATTCATTTTGCTTCAACTTGATATTCTTAGTCGCACCCTGCAATTTTAAATTCACTTGAGTAGAAAAAGTAGAAAAACGCATATTGTATATCGCTGATTCTTGCTCGAGTTTCTTACCCCCACCCCACCCCTGAAATCCGACGAAGGCATGACAAAAGACAGCAAACATAAAAACACCCAAAAAGATAATTTCATTATCTTATCCGATTTTATATTGATCATTATCTAATATCACAGTACTTTTGTAAATATATGAGAGTATATCATTAACAAACAAAAAAGTCATTTGATCACATTGCATGTCACAGTTATGCATCGTGTAAAAAGCAGTTTACACTGTTTTTCGATGTGATTATATCACCTAGCCACATCCTTATTATCAATATATAGTACTAGCCCATAACAAATACATCGACCTCAACATTCAGCCTCCAACAAGAATCCACCAATATTCGTATCTAGGTCTAAGGGACAAAACTCTATTTGACTCTCGCTAAAAAGATGCTTATTTTTATCAGTGAATATACCTTTTATCAATGACGATAAAGAAACTATTTGTTGGCACAAGCTTTAATAACCATCTTTAATAAGCACATTATCACAAAAATTAATCTTCTTTGTGATTAAAATTCCATATATTCTCGCGTTGGCAGGTTGGTTTCAAAATGACATAAAAATTACATTAGGAACGGTTTTGGAACGGTTTATTATACAAGTCGATTACACCTGTATATTGATTAACGGTGCATGCGACACGACTGTCAAATTATCAGCATAACTCCGTGGAATTTACTTCTTGAAATAACTGCCTTTTTTAGTGGATTAACAACAGATTTCACATTCGTTTGTTACTGATATCATAGTAGTTCAAATATAAGGCAGAAAAAATATTTCAAGAATGTGCAGAGTATGAATCTGTATGCAACTATGACACTAAAGACGTGACAGAACAGATTCTTTATTTCAGACTGATACATATGTATATCATCATATTCGCATCACAAATAACTAAAGTTATTCGCACGTAGATGTGTAATACTAAATCAATATACATAATAATGAATTCCATTTCACAATCTTTGAAACAGAGGCACAGAAATTGAGGGTGAACAAATTGCGAAATTGTCTACGTGTATTTTAAAAGAACAAATATGTTTAAAAACAAACCCTTATGCAATATGCAGACCTTAATCGCTCCTTTCTATTATTTATTTGTGTATAACTGACATTGCTACTTCTACTACCGCTCCTTTCCCGAAATCATTCTACTGCTATTACTACTATATCACGACTTCTGCTATTATTACTACTGCTACTCCGTCTACAACAACTTAATTTGTGGCTAAATTCACATCTCCAACTGGTGTTGCTGCCAATTGGAGCAATGCACTCGTAATAATGATAAAAACAAAATATCTTCATCATAAGGAATGTCGTCAACATCAATTTCTACCTACAAATTATCTCCCTTGACTAGGCATTTTTTGCTAGCTAAATTAGCAAAAGTTAATTCTCTTATCTGAATAGCGGCAATAACAGTCTGAGGGATTCAAAACAGCCAATTAACACATAAATGACGAGAAGAACGAAAAATGGGAAATTTGCACAAATGGTATCATTTAAACTAAAAACAGGACCAAAAAGACAATAATTAATTCGTTTATAGATATAAGCAACAGAAAGAATATGTTTTGTTCTTTCACTATATACCTATATAAAAACAAAACTTATAAAAATTAAGAAAGACCTCATAAATATACAGAAACTAATTGTTCAGGGAAAAATTTCAAATGTAACCTAATCAAAGACTTCACTGGGAGGGAAGTTGGGTATTATGATAATTGAAAAAGGTCAACCTCGAGAAATCTGATAATTTTTCATTTATTCAAACTAAACTTATTGCAAAGAAGACGAGAAAATACGATTTTAAATCTGAGTCAAAACAGTTATCGAAGGAAAGAGTCATGAAATTTGCCATATATCCCATTAGTTAATTCTTTTATATTTTAGAAATCATATCGATTTGTCGAGGTGTGAGCCATTTTATCCAGTTTATATTGTACAATATATAAAGCATTGAACTTAAAACATTTTGTTATGAATGTGATATAATTTATTGCAATGAAGTAAATAAAAAAGAGGAGGAGAGTTAGTTCGTGTCTAGTTTCAGTTCACTATTTAATTATACAACCTGCTGCAAAAGATGCCAGGGGGCATTCCGAAAAGTGACTACATAGATAAGCTACACGTTGTAATAATGCGTATGTTCTGTAAAAGATATATCTCATCCGTCTCATTACCGCTAAGTGCTATATTAGATATCTGCACTGTTCATTATTGTCGATGAAAAAGTCAAACAGTGTAGACCCAGATCAGAAAAGCTCTTTTAACGCGACAAGTGTTCTGTGTCTAAATTGTCTGTAAAAGCCATGTGACACATGTGTAAAGATCAATCATTAAACCATTAAACATTTTTCATTTGTATGTCAAATTAAAGTAACAAACATACGTTTGACCTCTGTTATTCATTTATAGTAAACTAGAAAACACGCCGTTCAAATAACTTAATTGTAAATATTTAAGGTATACTTAAAGTCAGAATTGAAAATTGCAAATGAAAACAGAATCGATTTTTTTTCAACAAAACAAATAAAAACTATTTAATGCTTTGCTTTAAAACACAACATATCATTGTTATCCAATATATTGTTAAGTCATTGTCTTACCGTTTATAATGTATTGCAATGTAGAAACATGAAATAAATATGTCTCAAGATTTCACAAAAAAGTATACTTGATTTGAAAAACTGGCCTTAAAATACAAGTTATGATACATGTATATGGTAAATATTGTTACACCCCACCCAGTGTTTAACATTGTAAACTACTTTTACAAAATGCATATTCTGTTCAATTAAATACGCACTATATTTATGCACTTACTTTTACATCACTCTAGTTCGTTCGTAGGTGTTGGAAAGTAGATGTGTATATTGCCATAGTATTTAAAGTAGATCCTGTATGTAACAGGAAATTTTATACTCCACTGATAACACTGATATATTTACTAATTAAGAATGTGTAAAAGTATTAGATTCTAAGAATAGTCACTGCAGGCACGATAATTTTCCAATGTAATTATCCATTGTTTCACTCATGATTTTTTCTTTACGGCAGCCATCTTGTAAGTAGAATTATGGGTAGTTACTTCTGTCAATCAATGCGGATAAGTCATCCTAGCGTCCTTAGTAACTATTGTATTCATTGTATTCATAAAGGTATCGCTACTTTCTATAAATGTAATTACTTTATTGTGGTTTATAAATGTAAGATTGAATCTTCTGCCGGTTTAAAGTAGTTTAGTCGCCATAGCTTCCACGTAGTTTTTTGCGCATTTGCGCAGTTCTTAATGACGTAGTATGGCGATCTTTATTGATCACTAGTGATCCATATGGATTTCACGCACTTTAGGGGGTATGCAACTCATTTATTAAATAAGCCCGCCACAATATACTATTAGACCTAACTGTAACATAAGTAATCAATTAGCATTTACAATGCGATCGCCTATTTGATACCACATTGAACATGTATACATGTATATAACTTAGTACTTTATACGACTGTTATGTTTTATGAAAAAAAGTGTCCATGCAATTTTTTCAAATCAAATTGGAAGCAATAGATAAATTAAACCATAATAATTCTTATATCATATCAAATATTGATTTTTTTTAAAAATATAACAATAATCGAGCTAAGATATTAAAGTTTAAACTATATATAACAACACGTAAGTGATCAAAACATATTAGTTATGATTAAATTGATCCCAAAAACTATAAAATCATAAGAATATCTGTACTTTATTTAATAGTATCATCAACTAAAAACTAATTTGGAAGCAAGAAATTGCAAATATAGAAAAAATATATATTAATTTGAAAGTCAGCACTTGTCATATATAGTAAGATGAAGTATTTGCATGAAAAATGGCGACACATCAGGTTGAAGTCAGATATGAATTGTATGTGTAGATGCTTATACGCAACATGCTGCATGGCTCGTACTTGGAGTGTATAAGGGAAAAGTCACCGATAATCGCGTCACTCAGTAGCCTTTCCTTCCAATAGAATTTCTTTTCTTGCATTGCATTTTTAACGATCTTTTTCCACGTCACTTTACATGAAAAAATACCGCTATTCATGTGCTCTAGAAGAGCGGTTATTTTTTTTTTCAAATAATACTTACACAAAAATTTGGTACATCTCTGGTATATAACCTAGTGATTTCATTGGGTTTTAGAAATAGGTCATTAATCGAAATGTAAAAAATTTGCTTTATTCTAAATTGTGTGTCTAGATGATAGAGATGGCCGAACAGCAAAAGTTTTCGTCTATCAATTATGTTTTGAATTGGATAGATTCCTAAGCATCTTAGACTTATATCGGTTCTCGTACCAGTAGGAATATTTTGAATGAATTTAATACATTGTCTATGTGAGCGTTCTAACGGAAATAGTTTGTCCCACATTTTGCTGCCGTATATCGTCTTTGGGAGAACGACAGACTCGTAGATACGCCGTAAAGGTGTGTAAGAAGTTAAGCCATGAGATTTGACACAACTAAAACAGTTTGAAAGAAACTATGTATTGCTTTAAAAATAACGACATCAACACCCGCGTTATACAGTTTATCTAACAATAGCGTTATCCAAGCTCTGTCAAGAGCTTGTTTTGCGTCTGAAAAGCAGGTTCGTGTAAACTTTCGAGTTATTTTCTGCGTCATAAAAATACATTCACGTAACATGAACAATGTCATTGTACAGCTTACATGCTTCTGAAAACCCAACTTGTGAGGGGTTTAGTTTTAATTTGCCATCCTGTTCAACAAGCAGTATTACTTTTCGTAAATTTTTAATATGGTAGAGCATACTGAGATCGCCCTGTAACTGTTTGGGTCATTCTTTTTCTTCCCATCGCCCTTATGTAATGTTATAATGATACCCCTTTTCATATCGGTCGGTGCATGTGACAAAGTATGCATTGCGATGAACAACTTCGTAAAAATATTCATAAGTAGATTCCCCATAGATGAGGTTTTCATAATAAATGTTGTCATAACAACAGGCTATACCTTTTTACAACCTTTTAATGCTTTCAAGATCATTTATTGAGATGGCGTTACCCGTTTTTCCATTTAGACATTGCAAAATAGATTCGTACTGAGCGTCTACTTCACGTTTGTTAGTCGAGTCGAATCGTGTATCATGATAAGGTGAATAAATATTACTGAAATATGATTTCCAGCATGAATTTATATCTTTGTAAATAACATTATCAAATTCCATTTCGAGATTGGAATTGTTCGACGTTCGTTTTCGACGGCGGTTAACAAGTTTCCAGAAATCGGTATTATCACATTCGGCCGCAATATCAATATCATATTTTTCCATTAATTATTACCTTTACAGCCGTCAGAAATAATACTTAGCTCAAAATGTATTAATATCGCATCTAAATTGTACACGATTCAGTTTAACATACGAGGGGTGAAAGATAAGTTGTGAGCCTTGTATTGAAGGGGTTAAGCAGGTGTTAAGATGGCATTCTGATGGTAGAATATCTGCAAAAGGGTCAAACAATCAATTAGTTGAGAGAAAATATTATCCTGAAGCGCCGCGAAAAAAATCTGAAAAGGCGTGGTTTTCCTCCAGGACATTGCCCCTGTTCACAAGTATGTCATTGCCATGGCTACCATTAACATTTTGCCTTAAACGCCTGATCTAGCACCATCAGACTTTCATCTGTTTCTAAAATTGAAAAATGCCATTTCCGGTACCCATTTTCGGTCAGATGATGACGTCATACATGCAGTGGCGGACTTTCTGAGTGGTCAAGAAAAGTAATTCTTCAAAAGTGACATTGAGGACCTTAAACATTGCTGGTAAATCTGTATAAATACAGAATGGGATTGTGTTGCAAAATGATGCAACATGTCCGCCAAAAGCCAAACCCTTACATATGAGGCATACAACTTATCAATTAACCCTCGCATCAATGTTTTCGATTGCTGAATTGGTAGAACTTATATATCTTGTTCAATATCAAGCATTGTAAACAGCAATAAAGACTCGGGATCAAACGTATTAGCAATGAACATTTTACATATGGTATTTGATAAGAATCAGAAAGCGTTTTGCTAATGGAGATGCCACATTAAATCTCCCTTGTTCTGTGTTATTTTCTATTTATACTTAGTTCATCAACTGTTTATATGGCAATGCATTAAAAAAAACACTGATTATATTTTATCAGAATTAAAATTTGCGTAACACCAGTTTAAACGAAAACGGAACTATTAACACGTGGACAATAATGGCATTATGCACGGTATCCATCGATATGGAAAATTCTAACCTGGTTTTCAACTCGGAAAGAGATATGATAAGGTTGATGTTTTTTGTCTGTTTTAGTATGTTTACCTTTGGCTTAAAATAACTCTTCTAAATAATATCTTGAAATAAGTACTTTGTATAATAAAGAAAGAAAAAACATCAATCTTAAATTACGAATAAATTTACTTATTGCATAGACTTGATTCATTAGATTGAATACACAAAACACACACATATACTATGTTAAGTGCAACACGTTGCTATCATCTTTATTCGATGTCATCATTTGACATACTTTGCCTAATTACTATGCACTTTAACCAACTTAAACCATTATTGAATAACACGTAAAAACTATTCAGTTGTAATGGGCGTCATTCAAGCTTGCCATAAACTACACCTAGTTGGATGGTCTGCTTTAAATCATTTAATTGTACATAATAACATTTGCCAATGCGCTGAAAACTGAAACTATTTTGTGATCTGTCCAATGCTTATGACCGAGACTGACATAAGTGTCCCGTTAGTTAACTATCCTGAAACATGAATACAACCCATTTCGAACAACAGGCAAAATAGAAACTGTCCTTATTCTATAAAATGACTGCGTTAGTAAATTTGTTGATCTCTACTTTGTAGAACTGTATGACTGAACAGTGTTTGTGGGTTTCGTATGTTTTACGTGGCCGTCGAAACGGTCATCAAGACAGAGTCGTAATATGAGGTTGGGGGGGGGAGGGGTCTGTATAAATGTATGATTTTCACAAATAGATTAGGTCGAAATAATCTAGCCTTTGACTGCGGTGTTGTCTAACGATTTAATAAATATGTAATCAATATGAGAAAAAGTCTCATATTGATATGTTCATATATTTCTCCAGAACATTCACCTTTCTATGCTAAATGCTTAAAGGTTTTTGACCGACGATAATTTTATTGCAACTGATTGAGGTGTTTTCATTGCTGTTGATTAAATTGCAAGGCTTTGCGTTAATGTAGACACTGATCAAGTTCATAGACGCATGTCTATCTTAAATGAGTGGGAGGACATTTTTGATGATTTTCATGTTACAGCTGAGAGAATGTCTTCTGATTCAAAATCCAATACGGTAAAGATTTACTAGGGCTTTGACAATCCTATTCATTGTATATTTGAATAAACAAAGTTAGTCATGATTAAAAATGTGGGAAATTTATTGATATTGGACCATACGGTTGAAGTGTTTTTAAATATTTCATCAGGACATGTGTATTGTATGATAAATGTTAAGAATTAGAAGGTTTGGCTCAGAGGAAAATTGGCCGTCTACCAGTACTTTTAAATTTTTAAAAAAATGTAATTGTTCATAGAGAAAGTAAAACGTTACAGAAAGGTTACTTACAAAACTTTTTAAATGAGTCAATGCTTTAAATGGTGAATTTGATGCAATCGACGAACTATTGATAATCGGAATGCTGATGTCACTTAGAAATGTATTCAGAAAAAAAACCATGAGATACAAATTACTTGATTATTTATGTTGTAAGCCAGATTGGAAATTAGACAGATCTAGAATCTAGCTAGACCAACTTTGAATTCTATATTATCCAGGGCCACGTTGGAATTCCAATTTAGTCTAGCCAGATCTACTATTTAGTCTAGCCAGATCTACTAGTCCAAATTAAAATTATAATATGGCTAGGTCAGGTTTGGATCTGGTTAGTACAAATTAGAATTGTGTTGTAAATTTGTAATAAATCAAATTTAACTCTATCATTTTTGCAGGTTTCAATTAAAGACGTATTTTCTCTAATGTTAAATTTTGATACCACAATAGGTCAAATCTGAAAAAGTCTTCAACCTTGGTTACCGAGAAAATACATAAGTGCATATCTAAAACTTTTTAATATTTTCTCCTAATTTGACGCTCCTAATATTTGTCTGGACTCTCATCGTTAAGATTCGCATACATGTATAAGGGAATTATGTCAAGATACTTATTTAAAGAAAAGGTTGCCTAAGTTAATTTGTTTTATGCTGAGGTTAGATGGTAAATAGATACTTTCT
>JAULCC010517597.1:0-10772 GCA_032358795.1 Nuttallia obscurata | reverse complement strand
ACTTTTCTGCAAAATTTAGTGTGTATTATTTCTACTTCTGGTCCAGCGTGGTAGCCCCATACTTCAGCTGCATAGTTGAAGAGTTGGCGCTAATAAACAATCAAACAGTTTAATTGTGACAGATGTAGACTTAACTGGTTATAAATGGTAAATAAACTATGAAGTGAATAGGAGGCGTGTTGTTAAAGTATATTGTTTATACCTACCATAGATCTCTGTTATACGTTATAAAGTACATTTTGATATCCTGCCATACATCACTGATATATAACACAAAACATAGTAAAAAATATACCATCCATAGATCTCTAATATATACCATAAGTACACTTTCATTTCCGGCCATAGATCACTGATAGGGTGGAGGATCATGTAACATCAATATGGTGGAGAACCGAATCAAAACTGCATAAATTAGGCAAGTAATACACACTTTCTTTTTAAGCAATGAACGCTTTCATAAATAGTGTAGCGCACAGATTGTGACATTTTTAGCTTTTTTCAGCCATATAGCACTTTACCTTCAAATTGATGTGGTTACTGAGGAGAATCGCGCCTCGTTTTCGAATCGAAGAGAAACTGCCGTTGCACCGGTATGGTACACACCCAAAGTTGATATTATATCTAATTGGTTGGAAACTATTGTTTTAAGCGATAGTAAGGTAAGGCAATGGAATATGATAGTGTTTTCTGGTATCTACAAAGCACATATATTTTACCCATATAGGATATAATGTATGTACCATACCGGAGCAAACGGCATAGTTTCCCCTCGATTCGAAAACGAGGCGCGATTCTCCTCAATAACCATATCAATTTGATGGTAGTGATATATGGTTGTAAAAAAGCTAACCATTGTTGAAAAATAATTGAGTAAAAACAAATTTACGCAGTTTCGATTGGGTGCGCCGCATTATTGGTGTCACGTGATCCTCACCCTGACTGATATACATGTCTAGCCATGTCAATTCACTTAAATGTGTCATATATAACTCTGAAATACAATGTATGTTTTTTTGTCGAAATTTACAGTCTTTTAATACGCGAGTCGAATACAATTAGCATCGTAACAGTATCGTCAGGATTGCATCAATTTTGTTTGTTTTATTTCGGTTTATTTTTCCTGACTTTAACAAGTTCCCTTTTTTAAGTGTCAAAGTTCATGTCATAAGAAATACGGCTCTGTTGACCTAAACATTTAAACAGTTACTATTTTTAACAGAAAAGCATACACTTAAAACACTCCAGTCAGTCATTACCTAACATCAGTTATCTAGGGCCAATCGTGTAAATCTCTTGTAGTCAAGTGTTGAGGAAAACTTTGTAAAAGCCTGTCTCAGATATACGCTCAGTACAGATAGCGATGTTGGTAAAGCGCTTGCTTTTTATCAGTGAAACACTCAGGACACTGCTGACGTAATAAGATACGACTTGTATACGTTATTGTTAATGTCTGCTATATAGTGTTATTTAATCATTATGTAAAATACTGTAACTTTCGTTATCAGAAAAACAGTAATCTGTAATAATAAGGTTCAAGAGAGCATTCAATGGAGACAACTGCAGACTCACCTGAGCTGTAAACATCTGAACTTTCTTTGGTGGGTCCCTGTTAGTTTCTCCACACAGAAATCCTTTCCGGATGTCCTTAATGTCCAGGCCCTCAATCTGAAAACAACAACAACAACAAGTTTCCGACAGCTGCTCACAACACGTGCAACTAGATTTAACCAATGTGTTCGTTTTTGACCACGTAATTTGTATGTACCTAAGCGAATTTAGGCACTTTTTTATTTAAAACATTGTTTAATATATATTTCTAACATTTCTAACATATATATCCAAACAAGTAAAAATATGTTTGAATTTCGATTATAATTTCAAAAACGTACTAAGCAGAGAAAAAGAAATTTATAATGTTTGTTTCCGACATTCCTATGAGAAAAAATTAGCTACGTACGATATGAAAAGGCTAAAGTAGCTGAACAAAATACGCATGGAGGTCGATTGAATTGAATAGTAATGTTATTTAGTTATTAGACTTAAAGAAATTCTCTTCACAAACGGTCATGTTTAGGTCAGTTATTGACAAAAGTTGAAATCTATTGTACGAAAGGAACTAACAAGCCGAATAAACAAGAACACGGTATGTATATCTCAGCTACGAATCTTTGGTTTTGAGTTGTTACAACATCGCTCTTATTGGTAACTTCAGAACTAATTTTGAAGTATTTTGTTAAGTTTTCGTGATTTCTGGAGACCCCCACCCCCACCACACACACACACAAGTAAGTTAACGTCAAATATATTCTCCCTTCACGTGATGCATCTTAACTATCTACGTTTCTTGTTGTTTGAATATTCATGATTTTGTTTGAATATCTATGATGTGGTTTGCATGACATGCCTAAAAACCACGCCTGTACCTTCTGATCTGTAGAAAGTTTAAAGAAGCTGATGATAGAACTGTGATTGACAAGTTCATCTGGATAATGTACTGATATCGAAGTATAGGTTCAGATAGTTTAACCTTAATCCTTTTAAGGGCGCAGTGACGTAGTGGATATGGTGTCCACCTTGCTTTAGCAGGTGACGGGTTTGAGCCCCGAAGGGGGCCTTTCTCATGACCTTCATTTATTGACACCAAGTCCTGGTTCTACCTAGGAACTGGACTCAAGGTGTTTCTACAAACAATAGGCTTTCAAAAAAATCGAGCTAAAATAAATAAGTTTAAACTAAATAGTTTACAACTCGAAGACTATAATTTGAACCCATAGCGATGACGGGACTGAGAGACCATAACCTCTCGGCAAGCAGAGGGCTTTTACAGACCATGTGTGTGTGTGTGGGGGGGGGAAGGGTAGTGTTATTTGAGTCGGGTGTTCTCATTACGCAGGGTCCTTCATGTATATGTTATATAAAGGTGTAAAGTGGTGGTATACTAACCTGAAGTCCGACATTATCTCCCTGTATACCCTCCGTTACTGCATCATGGTGAAGCTGTACTGCCCGAACCTACAGACAATATCGAACAATAAAGCAACTAAACTATAATTTGCAAAGGCATTTAATACTTTCTGAACTATTTCAGAGTTAACTGTTATTGGTACTTTGTAAATCATTTTAAAGCACAGATTAAATTCTGATTTGGTAAATACTGAACTCACTAATCGTGGCTTCCATCCATTAAGTTGCAATACATTATTTCATGGTATGGAAACACTCTCAGATGAGGATAATGAATTGACCTGTAACATGTTCAAACTTTTGTAAGGGATACTATTTGTTTCTGTAACATGCTAAACTTTTGTAAGGGATACTATTCGTTTCTGTAACATGTCCAAACTTTTGTAAGGGATACTATTCGTTTCTGTAACATGTCCAAACTTTTGTAAGAGATACTATTCGTTTCTGTAACATGTCCAGACTTTTTAAGGGATGCTATTCGTTTCTGAAACAAAAAGCGAAAAATAAAAGGCAAATAAAAGGCAGAACATGGACACCTAAATCTGTCAAATTAACACCAGTCCACAGTCCTAGAAATATGTTTATTATACTGACGCATGGTCAAAAAGTCCAAGACTTTAAATATGCTGACACCGGGTCAAACAGTCCTAGAACTACGCTTACTATGCTGACACAGAGTCAAACATCCTAGAACTACGCTAATTATGCTGACACTGGGTCAAACAGTCTTAAAACTCCGCGTACTTTGCTGACACAGGCAAAGATAGTCCTGTAACTACGCCAAAAAAACTAACACTGAGTCAAACAGTCCTAGAACTAAGGTTACTATGCTGAAAACGGATTAAACAGTCCTAAAACTACACTAACTATGCTGCCACCGGATCAAACAGTCCTAGAACTACACTTACTATGCTGAAACCGGATCAAACAGTCCTATAACTACACTTACTATGCTGAAACCGGGTCAAACAGTCCTAGAACTACACTTACTATGCTGAAACCGGATCAAACAGTCCTAAAACTACGCTTATTATGCTGAAACCGGGTCAAACAGTCCTAGAACTACACTTACTATGCTGACACCGGATGAACCAGTCCTAGAACTACACTTACTATCCTGAAACCGGATCAAAGTCCTAGAACTACACTTACTATGCTGACACCAGATCAAACAGTCCTAATACTACACTAATTATGCTGAAACCGGGTCAAACAGTCCTAATACTACACTTACTATGCTGAAGCCGGATCAAACAGTCCTAGAAGTACACTTACTATGCTGACATGGATCAAACATTCCTAGAACTACACTTACTATTCTGAAACCGGGTCAAACAGTCCTACAACAACACTAACTTTGCTGAAACCTGGTCAAACAGTCCTAGAACTACATTTATACTGACACCGGATCAAACAGTCCTAGAACTACACTTACTATGCTGACACCGGGTCAAAATGTCCTAGAACTATCCTTTCTATGCTGACATCGGGTCAAACAGTCCTAGAATTATGCTTAACTATGCTGACTACGGGTCAAACAGTCCTGGAAATACGCTTACTATGCTGACACCGGGTCAAACAGTCCTAATACTACGCTTTCAATGCTGACACCAGGTCAAACAGGCCATGAAATAATCTTTTTTCTGACACCGGGTCATACAGTCCTAGAACTACAATAATTATGCTTACTCCGAGTCAAACAAGCATAGAACTACGCTGAAAATATCTTTTAGAATTATGCTAGCTATCCTGACACCGGATCAAAAGTCTAAGAAATATGCTGTTTATGCATATACCGGGTCAAACAGTCCTAGAACAACGCTTTTTATGCTGACACCGGATCAAACAGTCCTAGAACTACGCTTATTATTCTGACCTAGGCTGAAATACTTCTAGAATTATGCTAGCTATCCTGACACCGGATCAAAAGTCTAAGAACTACACTTACTATGCTGACTCCGGATCAAACAGTCCTAAAACTACACGTATTATCCTTGCACCGGGTCAATCAGTTTAAGAACTACACTTACTAGGCTTACACCTGGGCAAACTGTCCTAGAACTACGCTAACTATGCTGACATCGGGTCACACAGTCTAAGAACTGCACTTTCTATGCTGACACTGGATCAAACAGTCCTTATACTACATTTATTATGCTGACACCGGGTCAAAAAGTCCTAGAACAACACTTACTATGCGGACACCGGGTCAAACAGTCTTAGAACTACACTTACTATGCTGACACCGGATCAAACAGTCCTAGAACTACACTTATTATGCTGACACCGGATCAAACAGTCCTAGAACTACGCTAATTATTCTGACCTAGGCTGAAACACTTCTAGAATAATGCTAGCTATCCTGACACCGGATCAAAAGTCTAAGAACTACACTTACTATGCTGACTCCGGATCAAACTGTCCTAAAACTACACGTATTATCCTGACACCGGGTCAATCAGTTTAAGAACTACACTTACTAGGCTTACACCAGGGCAAACTGTCCTAGAACTACGCTAACTATGCTGAATCGGGTCACACAGTCTAAGAACTGCAATTTCTATGCTGACACTGGATCAAACAGTCCTTATACTACATTTATTATGCTGACACCGGGTCAAAAGTCCTAGAACAACACTTACTATGCGGACACCGGGTCAAACAGTCTTAGAACAACACTTACTATGCTGACACCGGATCAAACAGTCCTAGAACTACACTTATTATGCTGACACCGGATCAAACAGTCCTAGATCTACACTTACTATGCTGAAACCGGATCAAACAGTTCTAGAACTACACTTAGTATGCTGACACCGGACCAAACAGTCCTAAAACTACATTTACTATGCTGAAACCGGGCCAAGCAGTCTTTGAACTACACTTATTATGCTGACACGGGGTCAAACAGTCATAGAACTACATTAACTATGCGGACGGCGGGTCAAACAGTCTTAGAACTACACTTACTATGCTGACATCGGATCAAACAGTCGTAGAACTACACTTATTATGCTGACACCGGGTCAAACAGTTTTACAACTACGCTAACTATGCTGACACCGAGTCAAACAGTCCTAAAACTACACTTACTATGCTGACACCGGACCAAACAGTTCTAGAACTACATTAACTATGCTGACACCTGGTCAAGCAGTCCTAGAACTACACTTATTATGCTGACACCGGATCAAACAGTCATAGAACTACGCTTACTATGCTGACACCGGGTCAAACAGTTTAAGAACTAAGCTTACTATGCTGACACCGAGTCAAACAGTCCTAGAACTACGCTTTCTATGCTGACACTGAGTCAAACAGTCCTAGAACAACGCTAACCATGCTGACACCGAGTCAAACAGTCCTACAACTACACTTATTATGCTGACACCGAGTCAAACAGTCCTAGATTTACGTTTATTATGCTGACACCGGGTCAAAGAGTCCTAGAACTACTCTTATTATGCTGACACCAGGTCAAACAGTTTTAGAACTATGCTCACTATGCTGACACCGAGTCAAACAGTTCTAGAACTACGCTTATTATGCTTTATGCCAAGCAAGGGAACTACAAATACGATTTTTTCAAAAAAAGTCACTTGATTGAATCGGTCAAGTTTATTTTTAGCATTAAAATGTGTTCGTATATAAGCAAATAAATTTCTTTAAACTTTACTGTTTGACCAGAAGTTCTGTTTAGAGCACGTGTTAGTGAACTACATTTAGAAATATGTGTTCATGATTCATATGCCTTGGGTAAATACCATGTAATGTTAAAACGAAATTGCTGCGTGGGTGATTTTTTAACATCCCCTGTCCAAACTATCAAGTATTTCGACATAAAATAGTTGTTTAGAAATTAGTTCGTATATATACTGGGAGTTTATGGTTGTCCGAAAATAAAGAAACACAGCATAAAAAGTCTGCGAACTACAAAACACAGCATATGAATTCATACATCTTAATATATACAACCTGAAAAAATGAAAGTTAAACATTTCCTGGAATACAGAGTGATTGGTTAAGGATGGCAAACCAGGAACGTATGATGGTTTATGTCTGACATTCGCAAACAAAACTTGATTAAATTAATTTACTCAGTCATTCTTTAATTAATTCATACATCCAATCCACATTCCTTTACTGGGTCATTCATCCGTCTATTCATATTCCCTCCCGTCCATTTATGATTCAGAACATCTTCCCTTCCTCCCACCTACACATACATCCATACATCTATCTTTCTATCTATAAATCTCCATATCAAAAGGTCGGTCTATGCCTGTTTAACTTGTTTTTTGCTAGAATGGTATATGACAATATGTGAGAAAAAGGATGTTTCGATATACATTTGTACGTGTACTGAGTGGCTACTTCTGACTGGATTCCTGGAAAGTGTATGTAAAGTGGTTTTCTTAGAAAGTTTGAAATAGATCTAGATTTCTTTCCTACATTGTATTAATGTAATGAAATGTTTTGATATGTAATCAACTATTGGTCTGTCGGTCATATGAGTTTTCTAGTTAACTTTTTCAATCTTTAAACAGTACATCTATCCCTTACGTGTAATGTAACATTTGTCACAGATAAACTCACTTTAGTCTTCACGTCATTTGGTCCAAATGTGATCGACATACCGGGTTTAACGAATCCCGTGTGAATTCGTCCCGCTGCCACTACGCCCACGGCTGTAAATAAACACCAATAGGTAGGCGGTTACTAAATATAAACTTTTTCATAATACGATATTCACGTGCATCACTGAGACACATTTAAGTAATCTACAGATATATCAAAGGACAAATAGAAATGAAAACAGGTGTTGTTTTTTTCGTACCGTTTATGTGGTATCTTAAAACAGTCCTACATAATTGTGATTTCATTTGAGCATTGGCTTTACACTGGTCGTAGACAGGTCACAACACTTGGCAATATAGTCAGGAAGAAAGTATAAAACAGTCCAATTTTTTCAGAAATAATTTCTCTACCTCTTATAACCCCTTTCAGTAAGATAAACTGAGAAAAATTTAGATTTGTGGAACTGAAAATTTTCTTGAAAAAATGAAGAAGATATCAGACAAAATGAATATTTTATTTCGACTTATACATAGTAGATCTCCATCATGAATACAAAATACAGATAACGCATGAAATATAATTATCAAAATCATGCATAAACGGTGAAGTACATTAAAAAGAATTTATCAAATTTGCACGTGTCAAGTGAAGAAGATCACACAATATTATAAAACAAATAGAAAAAAAGATATCATTAGTCACATGGTTATTTTGAGCACCTCCATCCAATATCCCAATTGCACTTATAAGCAAAATAGAAGGAAAATTTGTTTATTAAGAATAGCACAAATATTCTTTTCAGACATAATAGCACATACAGCATATGTGAATGTCGTAAATGAAAATCAAAATACATACGAGCAAAACATACACGTGTAATACGAAATCAACAGACATGTGTGCGTCTCCTTGGTCTTGCGGTTTGCCAAGGGGACTTTAACTCATCGAATGCACAGCTTTTTATAATAATGCAATTTATTTTTTCACCAAAAAAAAAAGCAACACGAAAAATACCTTTATTTGAATAAAAAGCCATACACGGTAATCAATCGAAAACAGTGGCTACACATCATCAAATCTTACAGTGGCTACACAACCAAAAATTTCATACAGTGGCTACACAATATGCAAACGTTGATAAATGATAGTATGTGGAGGCTTACAGAATTTGGATATATCCTACTTCCTTTTTTATTTATTAAACACCTCAAGATGCATGCACATATTTCATTTTATGTATTCAAATGTAAAATTGTACTCAATATAATCTCTTTTTTTCTATCTCACATGGGCAGAAATGGAACAAAAGTATATCTACATGCACAATTTAACAGATACTGCTTTAGACATATTTGTAAGTACAAACAAGAGGCCTTCGTTTACTCTGACAGCACGTGTTGGCCAACTCTTGTGCGTTGGTATAAATAAATTATACATGAATATCCGTAATATATATGCATATCAATCTGCTATAGAATTCTCAAACTAAACCTTCATTAAACAATACATTTCGCAAACTAAACTTTCATTAAACAATACATTTCGCAAACTAAACCTTCATTAGATTAGACAATAGACTTATCAACTAAACCTTCATTAAATAATTGACTTCTTAAACTAAACCTTCATTAGACAATAGACTTATCAAACTAAACCTTCATTAGACGAAAGACATATCAAACTAAACATTCATTAGACAATAGAATTTTCAAACTGAACCTTCATTAGACGACAGAATTCTCAAACTGAACCTTCATTAGACGATAGTAATCTCAAACTAAATCTTCATAAGGCAATAGAATTCTTAAAATAAACCTTCATTTGACAATAGAACTATCAAACTATACCTTCATTAAGCCATATAATTCTTTAACTAAACCTTCATAAGACAGTAGAATTCTCAAACTAAACCTCCATTAGACAAACCAATTCTCAAACTAAACCTTCATTAAACAAAAGAATTCTTAAAACTTAACCTTCATTAAGCAAAAGTTTTCTCAAAACTAAACCTTCATTAAACAACAGAATTCTCAATATTAAACCTTCATTAAACAATATAATTTTCAAACTTAACCTACAATAGATAATACATGTATCTTAACTGCTCGGGTATTTAATTATTCCAATAAAGCATGCCGAAAACTTTTATTTAAAAAAAATTCACTTTTACTGATTTTTAAGCAAAACAGTACATTTGCAACACCTTAGTACTGTCGACTGCAGGGTTAGCTCTCGACAGATCGGCCGCTTTCGGTACGGGAGGCCGAGGGTGCGATTTTCGGTCGGGTCAAACCAAAATTTTCAGAATTGGTAATGACTTTCCCTCCTTGGCGTTCATGATTAAGGGCTATCATTACGACTGGTTTGTCGGTGTCAAGGTAAAGTGACCGGCCGGGGTGTAGTCCCCTCGTGTATCGGTGCTATACACTGCGTTCGTACAAGGACCAGAAGTCTACAGAAGAGTTCTCTGTGTTCGCTTCCCACTATCTTGGACGTCCCTTAGCCCTAGTTGGCAGAAAGTGACGTAAGTCAAACAAAAAACCTACATATACTTCTTCCCTCCCCGACGTATTAAGTACACAACTGTCTTTCAATACAGCTATACCGAACTGTCGAGACTAGCACGTGTCTTACTCACAGATATGTGCTATGAAGATGTCGAAACTATCACGTGTCTAACTAATAGATATGTGCTATACCAAGCTGTAAAAAATAGCACGTGTCTAACTCACAGATATGTGCTATGCCGAACTGTCGAAACTATCACGTGTCTAACTCACAGATATGTGCTTTACCGAACTGTCGAAACTATCACGTGTCTAACTAATAGATATGTGCTATACCAAGCTGTAAAAAAATTGCACGTGTCTAACTCACAGATATGTGCTATGCCGAATTGTCGAAACTATCACGTGTCTAACTCACAGATATGTGCTATACCGAACTGTCGAAACTATCACGTGTCTAACTAATAGATATGTGCTATACCAAGCTGTAAAAAATAGCACGTGTCTAACTCACACATATGTGCTATGCCGAACTGTCGAAACTATCACGTGTCTTACTCACAGATATTTGCTACGCCGAACTGTCGAGACTATCATGTGTCTAACTCACAGATATATGCTATACCGAACCGTCGAAACTATTACGTGTCTAACTCACAGATATGTGCTATACCGAACTGTCGAAACTATCACGTGTCTAACTCACAGATATGTGCTATA
>JAULCC010517486.1:0-10772 GCA_032358795.1 Nuttallia obscurata | reverse complement strand
GGAAGCCTTCCAGCTGGCTTGCGGTAGGTCGGTGGTTCTACCCGGGTGCACTCTGTGCCTGAAATAGTGAACAGAAGTTCCCCGGGGTCTTCCTCCACCTTTAATGAGCTGAACGTCGCGATATGACTGAAATACTGTTAAAGCGACGTTAAATTCCAAACACATTCACTTTAGCACATTGTCTAAATGCATTTTCACCCATCTTTTTAACTTATTACTATCTGCAGTGGATGTTGTTGACGTCACAAGAAGCAGTGTCCGTTTCACACCCAAATTGTTTCTCCAAATATTGGGCGATTCTGATGAATTTTAAAATCTAGGCAGACGACAGTTTAAGTAGACGACATTTCTTCAGCAGGCCAAGGGTTAAACAGGTGTTAACTGCTTTCGTTGCTACTCATTGAAGCTATTAAGAAAACAGAAAATGGTCATTATCTTCTTCTAAATACCGACGTTACTATATACATGTATAACATACTTAAAGTAAAAGCAATGTCCAGACATATATCTTGTCTTTAAAAATATCTATACGTGCGTGTTTTGTCTGCATTTCTTCTATACTAGTTAACAATTACGTTTATATGCAGTTGTAACACCGGCTTGGTTTTGCAAGATAAACATTTGGAAAAACAATAATGCCCATTTAGAGTTGGAACCATATTCTCAATCGACTTATGTAACAGGTGCTGAATTGGGTCAACTATTATATGACTATCTAGCGATTGTACTCTTATGAAACATATTTTTCGAAATATATCAAACCAGACACAAGCATGGAATCACCTAGTCATAGAACAACAACTGAGAAAGTAGAAAATGTTAAAGAAAAGTCGGACCAAACAAATGAAAGGAGAAGAACAACTTTACAAAAGATTGTCGAAACTGGATTTTGTGTCGTAACATGGACTGCTTTGGTAAGACTATTCTTTCTGAGCAATCAGATAATCAAAGGGAAGAGTGAAACGGGATTAATAAAAGTAACATATTCGCAGGAAAATCTATCTAACATTTGCTTACGTCAATTCATTATTAGTATAACAACATTATAACTTAGAGATATGGTAATAAAAAAATTGCATTTTTGGAAAGATGCTTTATACATTTTGGTCCCATTCAGTGAACTTCGGAAAAATTTTAATCGCACATTTAGATTTTTACGACCTTCGTTGGAACATTATTGGCAATTTATGGCGATATGTTCAACAGGATTTATTTCGCACTAAACTTTTTATTTGTTGGTAGTTTAGCCTTTGTTATAAATTTTCTTCTTTTTTTTTTCATCTGTTGAGTTTTTACTTTTTTAGCTCACTTGACCGCGAATTGGTCAGGGAGAGTTATAAGCATCCGTCGGAAATCCGGTGTCCGACGTCTCTGGTTCTCTCACAATTACATTGTGAACACGCAAGAGGTAATGCTTTTGGCCCAGTTTTTATGAAACTTGGTTAGAATGTTCCCCTTGATGAAATCTTGAAAGAATTCGAAAGTGGGTTATGTTGGGTCAAAGACTATGTAACTAGGTCAGATCTTTTAAAAATCTTGTGAACACCTAGAAACCATATTCTTGGCCCAATCTTCATTGTCAGAACGTGTGTCCTGATAAAATCTCGGATGCGTTTGAAAGTGGGTTATGTTGTGTCAAACACTCTTTCATTGCGTCATATTTTTAAAGATTTATTAATATCTTTATAAAGATCTGTGTGCACACCCTAGACTACATTTTTGCCCAATTTTCATTAAACATGGTCAGAATGTATATATTTGGCCCAATCTTTATGAGACTTTGTCTGAATATTTTTCTTGAAGAAATCTCGGACGATTTCAAAACTGGATGATGCTGTGTCAAAAGCTTGGTCAGTCAAGTTAAGCTATGGAAAAACTTCAGAACACAATAGCGGTTATTATTTCGCTCAATATTCATAAAATTTGGTCAGAATGTTCCCCATAACAAAATCTCGATAAGTTTGGACATAGGTTATGTAGGGTCAAAAACTAGGTTAGTAGGCCATATAATTAAAACAAACCTTGTGAACATGCTTAAGGCTATACATTTGACCCAATGCTCAAGAAACTTTGTCAGAATGATTACTAGTAAGTTGATGCAATATTGTATGAGTCTAAAACTTGGGATACTGGGTCAAAAACTAGGTCAGTTGGACAAATCTTTTTAAAACCTTGTGAACCATTTGTTTGGCCCAATCTTCATGAGAATGAGTCAGTACGTTTCCCTTGGTAATACTTCAGACAAATTTGAAAGCAGGTCATGCTGGGTCAAAAACTAGGTCACTAGGTCAAATGTTTGAAAAATCTTGTGCACACCCATAAAGTTCTATTTTTTTTGTCAGAATGTATATTTAATTTAGCAATCATCTATTTATTTAGGTGAGCGGCGATATAAGGGTCCATGATATAAGGATCCATGATATAAGGGTCCATGATATAAGGGTCATCATGGCCCTCTTGTTTTATATTTATTTTTTTGCCAGTTTATTTCGTTAATGCTTACATTGCTTATTTACGATAAAATATTTATCAATACTATAATACCAGTACCTGAAAAACTGTTACTAAATCAAACATCCGTGGGGCAAGAATTGTTTCCGTACTGTATTTCAGGGTCTTTATTTGGAGATATACGGACCGACACTCATCGATCTTAAAATCAAACTTAATGCCAACTACGAAGAGGTCACATCCGGTGTTGCGGGGCGCAGTGTTGGGTTATTTCCGGGAAGCATTCTTGGAGGAATTTTGGTTGACAGATTTGGCGGTTACTGTCACCTTATGATAGCACTGTGTTTGGATATCGCAAGTGCTGTGACAGTTCCAGTGCCATGGTTACCAAATGTGGACTATCTCTGGCCATTGTGCTTTATCGGAGGTGCCGTGGAATCTATCATAAATGTCGGTATGGAAAATAAATCAAAACTTCTGCAGGAATGTTGATAGTGCCTGCGTTATAATCACTACATATAACTGACAGCGCCCTGATTTAAAACAGCTGTTAGCTACAAATATAGGCATACTGTCGCAAGGCCGAAATTCTCTGTCACCACTGTAGTCCAGCAATATCATACAAACATCTTTACTTTAAAGGGAAGCGGCGTGCATGCTCTATATTAGAATCTAAATATAAATAAAATTAGACTCCTGCAAAATTAGCAAATATGACCGCCATGGTTTTAAAAATGGCCGAAAGTTAATCAATTTCCTTATAAAATCACATAAACACACACTCAAACCAATACGTTTTGTTCAAACGTACAGTACATGTATTTTTTAACAGCACACAACTGTCATAAAATCCAAGCAAAATTAGTAAATTTGGCTGTCTTAAAGCCATTTTAAAATGGTCGCCAAAGTACATTAACTATACTTATAGTATTACTTTTATTATACACTTCAAGCGATATCTTTAATTAAAAATTACAGTTATATTAGATGGGTATTTATTGTTTGACATAGTTAAAAGCTTACACCAATATTTTATACATTTAACATAGTATATTGTACACAAAGGTAGTCTTTCACATTCTCCTAAAGCCATGCTATTGTTTACAGTGGAATTCACGCCAATAAATTCTTTACAAAACCGATTTTGAACCTACTTAATTACAGACTACTACTCAAACCTCCAAATTTCAGACCCAAACGTTAAGAATGGTGTCACCATTGAATCAAATAGTTTAAACATTTCTTTGTGTAAAAAGTTACCAAAAGGTCTCTCATAGTTCTTTATTGCATATAAAGCCTTTCTTGCCTGACAGGACAGTTTTTGTTTTGCAGCACTCCAAGACAGTTCAGGTGTGAACAAAAAAACATATATTTATAGACCGATGTGATGTTTCCATTATAAGTTAATATTATATTACCATTAAAGGTCAAACTTTCATAGTGCCTAAATGGGCCGCCATTTCTTAAAACAATTGTTTCTGTTTTCTTTAAATTTATTTCCATACCTGCGTTTTTGCAAAAGTCGGATATGGTATGTATTTGACGCTGCAGATTGTTGGCCGTGTCAGCACAATTTGCAACGTCATCGGCAAATAAAATGCATAATATGTCTGGAATTTCGTCTGTTATATCACGCTAGAACATTTTTCGCGAAGGTAAGTATATAGTTCATTTATGTATAAGCTAAAAATTATCGGACTGCTTATGTCCCCTTGTCTCGTACCTATGTTACAAAAGAAAGCTTGTGTAATACGGTCATCTACCCGAACACATGCTTTTAGATTTGAATACATTGATATTAATAATCTTAACAGATTTCCTTGTACGCATTTGTTAAAAAGACTGTTAAATATATATTGATGCACTAGGGAATCAAACGCCTTTTTGAATTCCACATATAAGACATAAAATCGGCCTCTAGGCTTAGTTATGTACGTTTGTACCATTGACTGTAATGTAATTAGGTTATCTATAACAGAGTAACCTGCTCCAAAGCCCGCCTGTGTTTCGTCAATTACATTATTATTCTCTGCCCATTTATACAGTCTATCGTTTACAATCGACGAAAATATTTTATACAGAACATCAATAAGTGATATACCCCTATAGTTGGAGGATTTGTCTTTACATCCAGATTTAAAAATTGGAACAATGATGCTGTCACACCAAGATTCTGGAAATTTGCCACAATATAATATCTTATTAAACAATACATTTAATAAGAGTAATTATTTCGCATGAATGCTTAAAAATTCACCGCTAATTCCGTCAAGGCCGGCTGGTTTACCAGCTTTTGATTTCTTAATACTCTTTCATTATTAAATGTTGTTGAGTTCAAAATTAAATCAGACTCGTTATCTTCAGCCTGTATATTATAATTCATGTCCGATACTTGAGGCTGATTTTCTTTATGTAACAGATTTTCGAAGAAAGTATACTCTCTATCATGATGATCGCTAAAGTCAGTGTTCAAAATTTCAGCATTAATCCTTTTGCATGATGAGATTTATTCAAATGTCTTTGTCATATCATTCTAAGCAACCAACATGTCAAATGTCTCCTTTACCTGAGAATGAAGACATTTAGACACATTTAAATCATGGTATTCAAGGAAAGCTTTTGCCTTGTGTCTCACTAAATTACCGCCTAATAGCATGTACATGATAATATCAGACTTTTAACCATCTCCAACGGCTTACTCCAGTATACTTATTGGAAGCTAATGACATTCCAACGATAGAAGGATGTTTCAACAGAATGTTTTGATTGTGTTGGTTTAAACAATATTTTATTCATTCAAAATGTATTGATAGTAACATCAAACCGTTGTTAACTATTTGTGAGCTAGATATATCCAGTAAGCTTGCAAGAGGACAGTGGTTCTACCCAAAACATATTGCACATGTATTAAAATACAAATTCAATAATTTATATTCCACCTTTAACACAAATATTGAAATGATAAAGTTGCCATAGTGGTCCATAATCCATAATACCTGTTTTATGGTAATTCTTTTAACAATATCAATTTTGCTAGTCAATTCAATGAATCAAATGTTTATTGCAAGATAGTGAATTGTTTGGAGAAGTTTCATTTTCCAAAGTTTGCAGGTTATCATGTTAAATTTTCTCAAAAAGGTTAGTGTCTCTTCAGTCTTACTAAGTTTTGTTATGTTATGTTTCTATGTTATACCAAGCTGGAGAAGTATATTAAAGTACATGAATATACTTTATATGACTAACCAAACAAATCATAAGTATTTTATAAACCAGTGATTTCTATTTCATTTTCGTTTCAGCTGGTCAGCGAATTATACTTAACATATGGAAAGAGAAATCCGCGGCTCCAATGATTCTACTACACATGGGGTACGGTATAGGCTCGCTTTTAGTACCCCTGTACTCGAACCCGTTTCTCGCTGTCGAAAAACCTGAAGCCGTCTATAATGGAACCAACTCCTCAGCAACAGAATATAATACCACTGTACCTCCTATCGCGGATAGTCCTACAGAATACATTGAAGAATCTAGAATAGAGTATAGTTACATAATCTCTGCGATACCCGTGGTGCTTCTGTCACTCGCATTTTTCGTGTTGCAAATAAGGGAACACAGTTACACGCGCACTCGCGTACATGCCATGTCAAGTCAAACAAAAGAAAATCAATCCGTTGCGCCAGAAGTAGAACAAGACGGTGTTCATAAGCAACGCAACATTAGAGAAATGATTGACCCGGCTAGTTGTGCCGGAGGTCGTAGATGGTACGGTATACAATTGCTCATTCTTATGTTTTTCTACTTTGCCAACACGGGCGGAGGAGAGAGAATGATCGCAGGGTTCGTAAGAACATTTTCCATCGATCAACTGAACATTGAAAAAGGCAGTGCTTCCTTTTTGAATACAACGTTTTGGATAAGCTTTACCCTTGGAAGATTCTTCTTTTTCCTCGCAGCGCGATGGATTTCTATACGCATACTTATTTTGATAGAGACGGGTGCGGTTCTCGGCGTGACGATTCTAATGAATGTGTTTGCCAACGATAATGCCACTGCATATTGGGTACTTGTACAGCCTCTTGGCTTCTTTCTTGCTCCTATGTGGCCGTCGGGAGTAAGTTGGACTGATTACCACTTTGAGCTTACCGGTATGGGAATGATGATAGTTTTGCTAGGGGGATCTATTGGAGGTGTTTGTCATTTACGGTTGATCGGATACTTATACGAGCATAAAGGGCCAAGGACGTACCTTTATCAAATGGTCGGCTATGGCGTCCTTGCGTTCGCTTTGGCGATTATCTTAGATCTTGTCGGAGCTCAACACGGAAGTCGTTTTGATCCAAAGAAAGACAAAGCTGTGAAAGACAACGACGGAATAACAATGTCTGACATTAATACGAAATACGAGAACCCCGATTAAGCAGACAGATTTTACATTAAATTCAAAAGTAACCGTGTGGTATGTTATCATGCGTCTGTCTAACCTTATTTCTGCTTTGCTCAGAACTAGTGAACTATTTTACAGAAAGTATTCGGAAGTAGTTTTTGTTTCTTTTTATAACATACAAAGTTTTATCGCACCGCTGGACTAGATATATAAAATTTATAAACATTCTTATCTGGATCCGTGTTCATAAAGCATTTTTCAGTGCAATCTGAGTTACAGATTTAAATTGTGTTCTGTAATAGTTTTATTTTTTACCTAACCTAAAAGATAATTTGTTTAGTTTGGAAGTGTAAAACAATATAAAGTGTTTATTGCCGACTCAAAGTTCACTTACCAACATTCAATTAAGATATGCAAAAATATTTTATTCTAGAACTGCTTTGTGAATATGGGGCCTTGAAATTGTTAACATTGCTATAGATTGTTTTTAATTAGTATATGCAAAAAATATTCGCCTTGTTTTCTCTTAACACATGACTGACACATGGATTGCATTCAGAAATCACTGCATTTGATTGGTCGAAATGTTAATTTTAACCTTACAACTTTTAGCAAGACTATTTACCCAGTTAAGATTGTTGGCTGATATCAGATTTACAGTGTCGAACACAGTTAACAATTTACTTTATCAGACGTATTTTATAATTACGAGTTTTACTGTAAAATTATACACAATTCAGGATAAGAGCACTTAAGAGATTCTAAATCCCCAGAAACAAACGACGACACATATTTTTTCTACTGAGGGTATATTTCAAACGAATCAAACAAAACGCTTTTAATACATTTATTTTTAAACATTTACAGAAAATGAAACGTTTTTAACACATTTATTTTTAAACATGTATGTACATATTAGGTGAATAAAATGAGGAAAAGTGAAACAAGCTCACCATGAACTAGGTCGATCTTATTCTAAAATAAACCTGAAGATATAAAAGTGCCCTCTAGTTTACGGCATATATTTCGTTTTTACGAACAACATTGTGAATTTCGATTTGCGTTTGTAAATGTAAAATGTTATCATCAAACTGGATGGGCATGATCTTTGGGATATTGCTTTCTTTCATTGCACTTGCTGTGAATGACCATTGAAATGTTGATTTCATTCATTGCACTTGGTGAGAACGACCATTGTAATGTTTATTTCCTTAACTGCACTGGTTGTGCATGAGTATTGGACTATTGCTTTCTTTCATTTCACTTGTTGTAAATAACCATTAGAATGTTGAATTCATTACTTGCACTGATTGTACATGTGCATTTAAGTGCATATTTCTATCATTGCACTGTTTGTGCAAGCCCATCGGAATGTTACTTTTTTCATTATGTTCGTTGCAAATGCGCATTGAAATGTTGCCTCATTTTTATCTATATAAGAATCTAACAGAACTATTGGCAAAGGCATGAAAAATTATTCTAATAGTTTGTTGTCATTTTATCCTAGCTTATCTGTCAAGACATTGTTAGATGCTAGAAGAAAAACGATAGTAGCATGTTTCGGCAATTCTTTCATTATAAGCATGTAAAGATGATAATTTGTCACTAGCTTGACTGTAGTTTGCAAACAGTTACATTGAGTTTTTGGTCTGACTCGGTGTTTTTACAAGTGAAAAGCAGACACATGTTCTGACACCAATGAGGATGTGGTTCGAGTCCTACTCAGAACAATGAACTGTCAAGTGATCAAGCTTATTTGCAAAGATCCGTTGCTCTATCCTTTAACGTCTGAATTTATTTCAACACAAAAAGCTTGAACATCTCCAAATTTTATCAGCTGTGTCGATGTTTAAAACAAACATGACAATGTTTTTATTTCTAATATGTGTGCAAATCTCCGTCATCGGTATTATTGAGTAAAACCGAAAGTAACTGTTCGCTGTCAGAAACCATTGTGTCTTTAAATTTCTAAACTGAAATATTATCATTCTGAATATAGCCTTAAGATTTACAGCATGGAATAAAAGTATATAGTACGACTTATTTGAATTACCATTTTTCTGTTAGACATAGGGAATGCCGTTGACACAAGTTGAACGCGTAACAACAAACTTATATTTATATCCTTAGATTGTGACTGTTCGAATGTGTGCATAATGTGGACACACAATCGGCGACATTTGTCAACCTTCAGCATAGTTGATATTTATTGTAAAATGGCTCAGTATGTGTGCTATTATCATATTATCACGTTTTAACTCACTATAGGACTATGCCTTACAACAACCCTCTGTACGTATTCCTACCCCATTTAAAATAGTGCAACAAGATCAGAGAAAAATCTTTCTAGTACTATTTTCATGTACATATATAATCAGTTAAATATTTCTTTTAAAAATTATATTTTTTACACTAATCTTGCTTGATAAGTGCAAATATTTCCATTGCAAAAACGATTACATATATTCCTACACGCCATACTTTTAGGTTGGGCCTAACTAACGTACCGATTCGTACCAAACCACCGAAATGTTACGGTAAACTAAGCAAGGTCTAACAGGAAGTGTGCATGTCGCCCCAATCTTTACCTAGTTTCCTCAAGTTTTCGTCTCATTTATCCCCTATGCTACAAAGCTGCAGTTGTCGTGTATTACATTCACTGGCGTTCTGGTAAGTTCGATCAAGTATGTTCAGTTGATACACCAAAGTCGAACTCAGGGGTTACAAAACAATGTTGAACATATACTCATTTGAACTACTATTGTGATTGGCTTATATATATCACATGATAGATCTATATTTAAACAAAGGAATGCAATAAATATTGAGCATGAGAGTGAGTTCACGCACAAGAATGTTTTATAACATTTAGGTCTGGTTGTGATATTCAAATCAAATGGCAAAAAAAGGTAAGACCAGTTTTGACTGATGCAGACAGTTTCACACAAAATGATATCAGATATCAGTTCAGGAAAACATGTTGTCGCAAACTGGCAACAGAATTAATATTTTATACCTACTGCACGGAGGACACCAGTGTAAGATAAGACGCTTGTTATAGGAAACTGTATACTGTGTAGCAATAGAAGTTAACAACATGTTAAGGTGTTCTGTCTCGTGCCAATGAAATTGCTTTCATTATTACATGCATTATCGCTAGCCAAAGGTTACGATGCGGTCTCCTTATCTTCATCCGTGGCAAAATTAGCCCGAATGAGTACAGCGGGTGATATACATTACACTGAATTCAATTTAATTGTTCTTCTCCAATGAAAACATTATTATAAAACTCTAATTTTAACAACTTTACATTGACATGCCATAGCCCGCACATGTAACTTACCACAGAATTTTAATGAGTTGAATTAACACTTTAATAAAGTGTCACTTAATATGATTTTTGTGTTTTGGAGGTAAAACAACGTGACTAAATTGTTTACATTTTAAATTTAATCGCCATTTTATCTAGAGCAAAGAGTAGGAGGTCGTATCGTAACAATTGGTTTACGAAGATGATGAAACTCTATATCTGCCTAACACTTTCATTGCCTCGGTATATAGTGTATTATTTATTTATTCATTTGTTATATACCAATGTAATATTGGAGGGGGAAAACCTGCAGATTATACATTATTTGCAATCACCGCCATTCAGTCTTCTACAACAGTTTACTGAAATAAAAAAAACATTATTTTAGAATTTTAAAATTCATCATCAGACGACATTTGCAATTGTTGCGCTCAAAAAAGCTAAAACGTCACGGAAATAAGGCATCATATTCACATTCTGCAAACATTGACGCAAACATTACAGTCCTAGTTAAATGTTGTTTGTAAACATTGTTTTTAGAAGAAATAAGAGACAAGACAAGACAATTTTATTTCAGACTTGTAACAAATACATCGTCTAAACACATGTACAACAAATATATAAATA
>JAULCC010517485.1:0-18252 GCA_032358795.1 Nuttallia obscurata | reverse complement strand
ATCCTTAATGGTGATTTCATGACGCGAACGAGCATTCAGACTTGTTCGTTAGCATCACGAAATCTGACATTTCTAACACATAGCTGTTTAAACATATGCAATGTGAGTGTGAGAAAAGACAACTGCGAAACAGATTGCTAATCTCAATTTTAATCTAAACTCAACAACAACAACATAATGTTGGGTCAAAGAAGGACGAGAAACAAGGTGAGAGGCAGTTTTTGTCTGACACTAAGATGTGCCTACTAAAGCTATAAATAACGCGATAATATGACAATCATTGTAAGTCCAGCCATCTTGACTCTATCACTTTTAAGACAGAACAATGAATGACTATGTGATGTCGTTGATAGAGTCATATCTGTAGCACAGTCATTTTTTTAAAGTTTAGGTGTGACTCCGGTATTATGTGACGTTTCGTTAGCTTTCTTATGCTTTGAAAAGTAAAGCTCTTACAATTTAAAGATATCGGCTGCAACACGGGCGGTTTTTTTAAATTAAGGTTTCTGTGACCTAATTAGCGGGAAAATAGATTTATATATATCTTTTAAGTTCCCGTATGTTATGTTAAATATGTTGCACTCAATATTGTTAGAAATGATGTCTTTCTCAAACCGATGTTTTAACCTAAATAACATATAAAAAAAAGGTCGAATAAACCCATGTTTACATGACGCATGAACCAAATTGATAATAGCCTTTAGGATGGGCATCGAACGTCTCATTGACAGTTCAAGAGACCAAGAAACTAAACAAGCATATCCTTAAGCGAAGATATTTAAGCACCGCCGTACAAATACATAGACCAATCAGGCGATTTTCAGTAAATGCAGATGAAACCCACTTAATAACATTAACGGAGACATCAAATTGATTTAACTTGTGTTACGGTTGACACGGTTGATCGTTAATAAAATGTTAGACTGGTTACACTATTAACTTACGGGACCTAAGTCCATATATCTTTACCCGATTTATTAGTAATAATTATGTCCCTTACGACGTTCGGTAACCCTATTGACGCATATTTGAAAATATCGTCTGCTTCATTCTAATGTTCGTTAACATGATTTCTTCATGTCAGAGACTTAAACGTGGGGTGAAAAACAATGAAAAATCAGTTGTTGTTTTTTCGGTCGTGATAACGTTAGGTAATCATAGGTCTGGAGGTACTGATTGGTCGTCTGCCAAAATACAGGTTCAAAGAAATAGCCCTATTGAAAGCCATGATATTTAGTTATGCTGAATGAGGATAAAACTTGGTGTGTGATGTTAAGCAGAACGTAATAGAACAGAACAGAACATATATTTTATTCAGCCTTTTACATAATGGATCGTCAAAACATATGCAATACAACTATAACAATTTTGTCACAAAATAAACCATATTTGTATACAGATTATACACAAAAATTATTTTAAATATTTTTATGTTTGTTCTCAGAGCATGAACATGAAAAATGTTCCTAGCTCTAACAGTGTTGTGTGAGGTAAAAACATGATAATAAACCTACCAACACTTATACTGTAATCAAATCTTTTCTATAACTTGTATATATGTATAATTTGTAAATTTTGCAAGTTGTATTATAATAATTGTGTCAGTGAATTTTAAGGGCTTAACTAACTTGAACATGGAAGGTCTTAAATAATAGTATCTTTATAAGAACGTTTTTCGTAAATCGCTATACCAAGGACAGATCTACATAAAATGATATATTTCTTCTTTTTGAACTAAAGATAGATCTTCTATTATTTGTGCAATACAGAAAACATACTGAGGCAATATGGCTTGTTAGTAACTTAGCCGACGTCGTGCCCTTAAACATTCCGAATAAGTGTAATGAATAAAGAGAACCAAATTGCAAGCAACGGGCAAGCAATATTTTATATGGGGTGTCAAACTCATAACCATCGGGATGCTGAGTAAAGCCATGTAAAGTTAGAATGCAGATATGATAGTTCAAGTGCCGTTACACCAGGTTACTATGATCTTGCTATATAGTGATGTAGTAGAGACATTATCTCGACAAACATTCTGAACAATTTAATTAACGATTGAATAAAGGTTTTAAAATATTAATAGCTGACAACGCAGATTTGATACTAGATCTATATTTATATGTGAAAGACAGTAAGTAATGAAGAATGGTATTATAATAATCAGCCTGTTGAGCTTGTTGATGTTGTTTTATTATTTAGGTGTCACTTTCGAATATACAGGATATTTTACTTTAAATAACCAATGTTTAGCGAGCAAAGCAATGCAAGGGCTTAAACATTTAGTTCCATAATGTTAATAAATATCAAATACTACCTTCCACTTCCAGTGTTTGACGCATGTGTCGGTTCAGTCATTCATTATGCCCGTCCTTTCTCGGGGTTTTCAAAATCAAAAGACATTGAACAAATACATTTAAAGTTTTGTAAAATGATTTTAGGAGTAACACAGAATTCATGTAACTTTGCTGTTTACGGATGATAATGGGAAATACCTCATATAAGTAAATATGTTTGTTCAAATAATAAAATATTTGCTGAAGATGACAAGAACTGAAAATATCATTAAAAAGTGTATATCTATTTGCCAACGAACATTGTGAAAGCGCTGTAAATAAGTATACAGTCTTTTGAATCAGTACGGGTTTTCAAATGTATGGCGACACCCCAAGAATGTCCATGCAAAATGAGATGATAAGTTGTAATACAAAAATACTATTTCTCTGAGTCTTTCAGTAATAGTGCTTCTTTTACTCTTATCAGTACCCGTTTCATGAGGAAGAAGCTTTGTTATTAGCATAAAAAACTACATGTATTTAAACTTTGGCCTATTTTAAGAACTCAATTTTCCCAACCTTATCTTAAGGATTTCGACTAATTAAAAAACGTTTTTCAAAAGGCGTTTATCATTAGCGGTTTCTTATTTGACGTACACTCTGATACATACACTCTCATACGTTTTAACTTCTTATGTACGAAACATAAGTTCCATCCTATATCGCCTCTTAACGCTACTTTGAGTGCATATTTTTCACCCCCTAAAAAATAACGACAAGCTTTGTGTTGTTCCATTTAGATTTCGTTGTAATCGGATACCCCCAAAACTCGAGCAGCATATAAGAACATTGGTTCTACAAGTGACTTAAAAAATTTAAAATAAACCTGATATGTCATACCAACTGAATTTAAACATTTTGAATAAAGAGCGGATTGTGTCCGACTTGTAGATTTACACCTGCTACCGTCTCTGAAGTGACTGTACTTATTCATCCATACCCAAAGTTATTCATACGTAGCTGTATAGTATTTAATCCCCAGAGATTACACGTGCATCCGACATATACAAAACATTTCTGGTTTACTCGTTGATCACGGTCATTTTCTGTAAATAAAAACTGTTATAAACGTTTTCAGTAGTTATAACATCCTTGTTTTAGCTCGACAATGTTGAAAGCCCAAGGTTTGTAGAAACCTTTTCGAATCTGTTTCCTTGACAAAACCAGTATCCGGTATCTAATGACGGTCATGGGAAGGAAGGACCCCTTTTGAGGCAAGCTGCACGAGCCACAGTCACATGTGCACAATTAAGTTGAACACCAATATTACAATACTACACTACCGAACCCTCAAATAACTCTAAGAACAAACACGTATACACGTGCATTATGGAACGAATAAAACAATTTAACTTGATATACGGTAGTTATAGTATTCATTAAAGTACAAAAGGATTGGATTTCATATTCCCACAATTAGCTACAGTCTAATCTATGCAATTTGCACTGAACCAGAGACAATAAATACATCGCTGTCAAAACACGGCTAGTTATAAACAATACCCAAATCGGATAGAAATAAACATTCAACGATTTTTTATTTTTTGACTATTAGAATTTCGGTATATAGCGACATGTCATTTATCGATGCTATCAACTGGTATCAAATCTGCACATATGGATGAGTACAATTACAATGGAGGTACTAACAATAGACTGTTGAAATAAACAACCTTTGTTAGAATGATAGAAGGGTATGGGAGCGGACGCATTCATAAGCTAGTGTAACTGACAGATAAATGTTAAGACAGGTACATGTCATACTGGTGTTTGGATATACCATAGAGTTGGTTTAACGTCAATTTATCAAGAACATACAACACGGTAAGTTTTGTTGGTTTGTTTTTTATTTAAAACAAAAAAGACTTGATTAGGTTAAAACTTGCTTGGAAACTGCCTGTACTTTAGCTCATGCATCCGCGGTGGTTCCCTGACAGTATGCAGTTAATTGACAACTCTTTAGCTGCTAACACTGTGCTCATGGTGGTAACCAAACCTTATCAATACTTGCATAAAATATCTAAACAATATCAAAATTAGTATAACATTGTCACTCAGTTACGTAGTTATATGAGACTTTTAATCTTATTTAAAAGACCATATACAGGTAACAGTACACATAAGTTAGTAATTTTGCAAAATCAAACCATTATGATATTTCATTATTTTCCGAATAACAGGGGAAAAAAATACTGAGATATCATAACTAGTATTAACGCGATCGTGAAATATGCTATTAATATGTTAAGGTTAACCATATCCCATATTTTGTGTCAACATCCCAGGGTTGTATTATATGACTATTAATAGGTAGACTTTATATAATATGATGTGTGAATGTCCCATGGTTTTATGTCATGGCTAAGATAAGTTCGACTGTATCCCATATTTTGTATCAACATCCCAGGGTTGTATTATATGACTATGAACAGGTCGACTTTATATAATATGAAGTGTGAATGTCCCATGGTTTTATGTTATGGCTAAGATTAGGTCGAGTATATCCCATAGTTTGTGCCAACTTCCCAGGGCTCTTTATTATGACTATGATAAGGTCGACTTTATCTCATAGATTGCGCCAATTTTCCAGGGCTCAATGTTATGGCTATGATAAGGTCGACTTTATCTCATAGATTGCGCCAACTTCCCAGGGCTATCTATTATGACTAAGATTAGGTCGACCATATCCCATGATTTGCGTCTACTTCCCAGGGCTATTTATTATGATTAAGATTGGGTCGACTAAATCATATAGTTTGCGTCAATTTCCAAGGGCTCTATATTATGACTAAGATTAGGTCGACTTTATCCCATAGTTTGCGTCAATTTCCAAGGACTCTATATTCTGACTAAGATTAGGTCGACTTTATCCCATAGTTTGCGTCAATTTCCAAGGGCTCTTTATTATGACTAAGATTAGGTCAACCATATCCCATAGTTTGCGCCAACTTCCCAGGGCTCTATATTAATACTTTGATTAGATCGACTTTATCCCATAGCTTGTGTCAACTTCTCAGGGCTCTATATGATGACAATGATAAAGTCGACTATGTCCCATAGTTTTAGAAAACATCCCAGTGTTGCATGCTATTTCTAGGATAAGGTTGACTCTATCCCATATTTTGTGTCATAATATCAGGATTGCATATTATGACAATGTTTAGCTTAACTATTTCCTAAAATTTGTGTCGACATCAAATTATATCATGTTATGACTACATTCTGGTCAACCATATACCATAAATTGTGGCAAAGCCCCATGGCATGGTTGCATTGTATGACAAGGTCATGTCGACTTTATATTCCAAATAGTGTATCAACATCCCGGGATGAATAATATTACTATGTTTAAGTCGACAATATCCAATATTCATAACATGCTTCACCATCCAAGGGTTGCATTTTACGACAATGTTTAGGTCGACTATATCTAGTGTAAACATCTAGGAGTGTCATGTTATGAATATATTCCTGTTGACTGTATAACAGTGACTTGTGTCAATATCCAAGGCTTGCAATTTAATACAATATTCAGGTCAACTATATCCAATAGTTTGTGTGAAGATCCAAGGTTCAAGTTAAGTATTTCCCAAAGTTTGTGTCGACATCATGTGACTGCATGATTTTATCACTTGACATATGTCAACATCCAAGGATTGCAATCTAGGACTATATTCAGGTCAAATAAAGTCCATATTTTGTTTTAAACATCCCAGGGTTGCGTTTTAAGACTATGATTAGATCGACGACCATATCCCATATGGTAGCGTCACAGGGTTACATGTTACGACAATGTTCAGGTTAAGTATTTCCCAACATTTGTGTCGACATCAAGTGACTGCATGATTTTATCACTTGACTTGTGTCAACATCCAAGGGATGCAATCTAGGACTATATTCCGGTCCTTTTTATCCCAAACCTTTTGTAAAGATCTAAGTGTTGATTGCATATTTAACTATACTCAGAATGACCATTATTTCTGTCAATTTCTAAGGGTTGCGTTTTATGACTATGTTTAGTCGTCTTTATCCCATATCTTGTGTCAACATCCCAGTTTTTCATTATAATTATGACTATATCAAATATATTGTGTCGAAATACCGGGTCTGCATTTATGCTATGTTCAATTTGTATGTATCAAAAATCTTATATCAACATCCAAAAGTATCCTGCCGGTTAAGACTGTAATCAGGTAAATGATATCCTAAGTTTTTTGTCAATATCCCATGGTTGTTTGTTATGGCTATGTGAAGGTTGGCGATATCTAATATTCAGTCTCAACAACCCAGATAAGCTATGTATATTGTGTCAACATGTCTGTGGTGCATGTTTTATTACGCTCAGGTCGACTTTATCCGATATATTGTGTCAACACCCCTGTGATGCAAGTAATGACTATGAACATGTTTGTTTGTTTTGTTTGTTTGATTGATTTACATCACTTTCTGTCAGCTAGGACTAATGGACGTGACTATGAAAATGTTGACAATACTCCATTTCCCGTGTCAACATTCAAGTGATGCATTCTATGAATATGTACAGATTGTCGACATCTCAAACATATATATATTTCGCCGAGTGATTATTTAAAACTCCGTGGCCGAGTGGTTATAGTCGTTGAATTGCAATCTCTCAGCCCCTTACCGCTGTGGGTTCGAATCCCGGTCTGGGCACTAAGAATTTTTCAAGTGAGGAAGCCTTCCAGCTAGCTTGCGGTAGGTCAGTGGCTCTGTCCGGGTGCTTTTTGTGCCTGAAATAGTGTACAAAGGTCCCTCGGAGTCTTCCACCACCTGGAATGAGCTGAACGTCGCGATATGACTGAAATACTGTTAAAGCGACGTTAAATTCCAAACAAACATTATTTAAAACAGTCGACTTATCTACATATACAACTAATGCTTTATCTAATGAAAGAGAGATAATAGAATATATACAACTTCTTAAACGCAGGTCAAATAATTTATTTACATCTATATATTCGCTCACATTCGCGTTAGAGGTTTGTCTGAAATTTAGAACCTCCCTTCCTTCACAATAAGGGTATCATTTAAGCCTTTCGTGGCCAAGACAGTCATCTTTTGAATTAAAGCCAGAGGTCATCATCATAATTATGTTTTGTAGTTTTATTGTTTACCTTCTGAAAACCAATACTTTATTCAGTAATCGGATCTTTCATATTCATTAAATTGAATGAACCACGAGAGCAGTTAGGACCGTGAGATTTTGAATTAGGTGATATACAGGTGAGCAATGCTTATTGTGAGCTTGACATTTCTTTTGTTGAATTGACCAAAGTTATTTACTGAAGATATTTGTATATAACTGGCATCAAAACTGGGGAATTTATTCAGCTGATACATGTGCTTTAAGTAACGGCACCCTGTTAAGTACTTTTGTAATCGGTTATCCGCTGGCTAACGAGGCCGTGCAACGACATTTTTCAGGTGTATTTGGACGGTTAACAATTCTTTCTCACGCACTTCCGGTTCACTATGATTAGTAGATATATCTAGTATCTATCTTCTTTAGTTAATAATATTCTGTTCCAAAATCCTACCATTCTGCTTTGTATTATCACTGATAATGGATATTCCCCTAGTTCGCCATAGATCAAAGTATCACTGCGGGCAATCCAATGGAACTGACATTAAATGTTTTAAATTATTATAGCCAGACATGGTTTCAGACGAAATAAAAGTAATGCAAGTTTGCTTTTTTGCGGTATTACTTATATTTATAACCTTTTGCTATAATTTGTTTACACGATAAAATGATTTTAAGCATTTGATTAAAAATAGTACAATGAAGCCATTAGGAGAGTCTATTTTATGTTCACTAGTTTAGTTTAAATATATTTTATTTCTCTTTATAAACAGAAAAGAGGTTGGACTACATAGACAATGCCCTTTCCTTACAGAATAATAAACACAATATGATGTGATAAGTGAATGCAACAAACATTTAAACAGTAGCAAGATAAGTAACATTTATTCTTGTTACAAAAGGTAAAAAGCAAATCTAGCAAGTGGAGTGAAAGAAAGAGTGAGAGAGAGAGAGAGAGTTTACTCAGTCCCCAGGTGTTCCAATATCAACTCGCCGTTAGATTAGAAGTTAATTATAAATGAGGTATATAATTTAATGAGTCTATAGTTTTTCCAGATATGATGCTTAATAAAAAATAAAATAAAACAGAAAACGAGATTAAAGTCGTTTTGTCTTTTTGATAAAATGCTGAACAGCGTCAATGTTAAGAGGATGAAATTCTCTTGTTTGTCTAAACAATTCTATTCTTTGTTATCTGTATTTATTACATTCAAATAAAAAGTGAAAGGCATTCTCACAGTCTTCATTACATGTACAGGAAGGACTTGGTCTTAAATAATTGTGGTAAAGGTCCTCATTCAGATTACTGCATTTTATTTTTGATCCTGGCATGAAGGACACTTAAGTACCAGTTACCGTGGACATAATAGGGCACAACTTTATCATTTGGTGAAAGACACTTGACTGCATGTTCAAACCCACAAAGACTAGGATTTTGTCTCAGACATATGTCTAATGAATTCCAAATACCTATGGTAGACGGTATACATGATTGTTTTAAATAAGGTTGTTCTTGTTGGAATAGTTGAAATACTTTGTCTGTTTCGTAAGTTATATTCAGACTGTTCTCGATAAGAGGTAGGAATTAGATCATTGATATAAGAAGGTGTCATATCGTTAGGAGTTTATACAGTCATAAAACATAATTTCTGTGATTTTCTTCTTTTCATCAGTCTCCCGACAACATTCCTGGTATAAATTATCCAAACTAACAGATCTAGTTAAACCAGTTATTATGCGTGTATTTGGTGTTTTTCAATTGATTCATTATTATTTTTAGTATATCCAATCCACACTTTTGATTCATATTCTAATGTTGGTCTTACATAAGATGAACAAATTTGGTTCAGGACAGTTCTAGATAATGTAAAGGTTAACTTCCTCATGAGGTTAACAAATTTTGAAGCTGAAGACAAGATATTGTGTATGTGAGATGACCACTGCCCATTTGACTCCTAAGTGTTTGTGTTTTATACAAAAGAAATTTCAGTATCATCAAACAAAAGGCGTGGAAGGTTTTGTTCTTTCTTCGAACTAAAGAGGATAGCCATTGTTTTGTTTGGGTTGAAATTCACAAGCCACCGTTTTTGCCCAAAGTGAAATTTGATATAAATCATGATTAAGCATGCCCTCGACATCTTGGATTGAAAAAGCTGAACAGTACAGAGAGCTGTCATCTGCATATAATCTTGTAAGACTTAGTAAAGATTCAGTAATATCATTAACATATATTAAAAAGAGCAGTGGCCCTAGCACAGAAACAGAATGTAAATTTGAAACTGCAGACTGAATAACTGTTTTTTCTTCCTATTACGAAGAAAACTTGTCAGCCATTTCAACATTTTACCATCTATATTATTTTTATTAGTTTGAATAGGAGAATCTTTTACCAAACTCTATCGAAAACCTTGGATATGTCACAAAAAATCATACATGAAATTTGATTTTTGTCAAGAGTTTGGCAAACATGATGGTAAATGTAAATGAGGTGATAAACTGTAGAGTTTCAAGTTTTATTTTCAAATTTCTCAGTTTGTACAATACAAAAACATGAGATATAACATTTACTTTTTTCATTCATTCATACTTCCGTTCCCTTGCATACATGATATAAGAAGACAACTATTGTTTTATTTTAAAATACATACACATTTAAATATGCCTGTGTACAATAAACCTGTCTGTATATTTGGTTGTGAGAAGACAGAGACGTATATATTTATTATTTTGTGCTTGTATGTTTGTGTGTGTGAGATATTTTTCTAGGTCTTTTTACTGTTATGTTTTCAGTGTGACTTTAGAGTAGTAGCCGATATCAGTAACCAAGTTTCCACCGTAAACGGTATTTGCCCGTATAATAAAACTGATTTTTCTTTCTACGGTTACCGTTTATACGCACACCGAGTGATTCGGTAAAAAACCGAATTAATATTTATAAAGGAGATTGTTTTGAAGCAATTAATTGTATGTGTGTTTGAAAATAATTCTTTCAAAGAGCTTTCCACAAAAGCTAAGTAGAGAGAACAGTCTATAGTTTGATGGCAATGATATATCCCATTTTGTATCCCCTTTTTAGATGCGCAAAAAGCACTTTCTCTAGTACGAACTAACAAAAAAATCAAAATGTTATTCTTTGTCTATATACAACTATAAGTTATAATTATCCGATTTGTAAATTGTTGATGACACAGGAACCAGCTTCCGTTTCATGCCCATCGCCCTGCTATATATCTGTTAAATGCGATTACGTGAATTCCGATAACACACACTGAAGAAAGTACAGTAGTTCATTGAAATCAAACAATTCCGCACTTTAATGATGATAAATAATAATACACCACATTTACATAGCACTCTTTTCATATTACAAACGCTCATGAGTGATTCACAATTATACTAATACTTTCTGCCAAAAAAATATATGGCCCAGACTGGATTTGAACCCATTACTTTGCACAATCTGAGATTTTCTTTTTGTTTTTGATTTAGGGCAGTGGCCATTAATTTGGTTTATCCCCTGGGTTAACTTAGAGATTGATAATTTATAAAGTGACGCTGTTTGTTTCGTTAAAAAATCTTGACATTTCTGACAATAACCGTGTTTCAACTATGTGGTGTAAGTGAAAGGAACGACAACTCTGTGACAGATGTTGAAATGTTTTTTCTTTTATTTTTTTCTTCTGTCTAATGAGCCATCAATGTTCGGGATTTCGCCAATTTCTCAGAATCATTTCTGCACACTCGCCGTTTGGTATCATACTCCCTCACGCCCACCGCTGACCTCCAGACGGCATGTTTTATGTCTCCTTTTTACCAGTTTTCCCATGAGTTGTCCCTCCTGAAAATGGGTTCACGATACTTTCTTCGCCCATAGGGTAACTTCAAAATAATCGCTCGCGTTTTGTACAACTGCCTCTCGCAACAATTGTGGAGTCTACTCTGCTTTTTCCAAACATGGCAATGTTCTTTCGGACGCATAGTGACAAACCGTGTCACAAGTCAAAGCGGGCTATTGATTCAAGCTTCAAAGACAAGGACTTTTGTTTTTTCCTTAGTGTCGTAGAGGTTGGAGACACTGACAGGTGTCCATTCAAGCCAGGGATTTGAAACCCGGTCATTTGGATTTGAATTCATGCGCGCAACCACTGAAACACCACTTCTACCTTGTGACAAATTTTTAGGATTTTGTCTGATGCATGCACTTTTACGCGATGCAATTTTAAGATGGTTTATTTCTATATATTAAAAAAGAGGAAGACCAACTAAACACAAACAAAAATCAAACGGAAAGAGGTCAATGCCACATATTTGTAAATGCTTATAAAACTTAAGGACGGCCTTGGTGTTTGCTAACATTTCTTGTTTAAAATCAAACATATCTATCTAAATGACACGGAGTGGGTCACTAGATTTGCAAGTAGTTTGTAGGCCCTCCTTTTACAATAAACGTAAATATAAACAACGAAATGTGTTACAATTTGCGATCAATATTTTTTGTTATCAATATTTCACTACCTGGTGCAAACTTATTAGAAACATTTTCACAATGGAACAACAAATTACGAAATGACATGACGTCATCATGTATCATGTGTCGTTATGGTCACATACCGTCAAACTATTTCAATAAGGCATACTCTTAAACGCTGTATGAGCTATCTAAATATTGCCTGAAAGTATTGTTCACTCTATTCTGTTGTGTCTCTATTCTGTTGTGTCTTCTCCGTGCCAGATATGTTTTCAAAGTCTACTTGAGTCGTCAATAGCTGGGTATTGGCTAACTAGATAATGCACGTGTTATATGTGAACACGAATTGATTTGGATATAAGTTATGCACAAAAATACAGGGACACAATTATAACCTTAAATGTCATACACTATATATAGAAAACTGTCTATATTAAAAATTATTCAACAACTAAAATGCTGAACGTTTTTTCCCCACAACATATCATTTGTACTTTAGTAAGTATTTTAGCGTTGTGCAAATGTGTTAGATTTAATAAATCTTTTGGCACTTGATATAGTCCATTAGAGACAGTACAAGTATGAACAATTTGTTTGATACTCATTATGTTATGTTTCATGGATTGAGTTACAAGAATTAAACTTTGGATACTAAATGGTACAATAAATGTTTGTTTGTTTTAGATGATGTCAATTTCTCGAACGACCAGGCGCGGCCTAATTATCTGTTTTGTGTTAGTTTTCGTCTCAATACAATACAGTATATGGCAATCTAGAAGTAAGTATTTAACCTTTAGCTTGCCGTGTGTATTTATTTATTTTAAAAGGGTGCAATACACACAGTGGAGTGCTAAGCTGTATGAAAAAAGTAGAAATTTACCGTATTTCTTCACTTCTAAAGGGGTATCTGTGGAACACTGACTGTGATGATTGGTCTGTTATCAATAAGCTCTTAATCTTTGTTTGGCTGTGGGTTCGAACCCCAACACGGACTTTATCATTTGTCATGCGAAGAGCCATTCAGATAGCTTGTAGACACCCGACATCGAAAGCAGAACAAAGTCGCCATATGACCTAAACAGTACCGGTATAACTAAAAACCTAAATCAACTATCAGACTTTTTGTGTTAATAATTTTCCTCTTTTGTTGAAATGTATCTGAATAGTAGAAATTTGACACATGTCTTTAATGCTAATTGCTTTTTATTTCAAATGATTAAGTCATGGGTTCAGTTTCTGTTTAGTATATTATACGAGTATGTATATATGTTTCTAACCTCACGGATATGGAGTGTTTAAACACACTTATGAATACTTGGCTGTGAAATTAATGTATCATTTTGTAGATAGTAGCTATAAACATTTTTAAAACTTAGCCTGCGAAGCGCGACGGTGATAGAATTTGCAAACAGCTTGGATCAAGATTAGACGACGAGTAACTCGACTTCTAATCCGGATCAAAGCTGTTTGACACTCGGACAATTGTTTCTCCAAATATTGGGCGAATACGATGTATATTAAACCAAGGCAGACGACAATTTAAACAGACGATACGTTTATCAGCAGGCTTAGGGTTAAGTATGCGCTTAAGTGTTGTGTGTTTTAACAAGGCTATTCGTTTACATTTGATCTACAGTTGATTTATTTTAAATTTATTCATTTTTAGTTTAATTATGTTGAAAGCTAATGACAGATAAAATCCCTTTTGATTGTATTTCTTTGATAGAACCAGAGCTTGGTATCCAATGAAAGTCAGGAGAAATGCGTTCGGGGGCTCAAACATGTCCCCACCTGTGTGCATGGCGGACATCGTATTTTTTACACAACATTGGCCTGCTTAGTTTCAAATGCTATGAGTATTGACAATTTTGTAGAAACTAGCGAGAAATTCACAATGCATATTATGCAAATCTGTTGTTACAGCTGTGTTTTTTGTTTTTTTTTTGTTTTGTTTTTTTAAATCTGACTGTGCCTTATAACGCAGGAAACAAACTTTTTCATCACAATTTCTAAGAATATTATAATAATGACACACGTGCAATACAAATGCTCAAAACATAAAGATGTGTTTTTTTATTCAATTCTATATATTTCATTATTACATAGAACAATAATAATTTGCTTATAGCACCGTTCTTTCAACTGGAATATCGTACGAGTTTACGTTGAGCAAATCCGAGATAGCATGATACCTCATGGATGATGACCATGCTTTAGCAAATAATAATTTAGCACCCCAACCAAGATATTTGTATCCTCAGACGATATTCGGAAATTGCTGAGGAAATCCGCAAACAACTTTAAATACTTATTGGGAATATAGAATTTTATAGTACACATATTTTGTATTATTATTATGTATGGTAAAAAAAACGGGGGTTATCGCTATAGTTGTCAAATCTGATTTGTTCCATTAGATGTGCCACATATTCAAGATGGTAGAAGCCCTTCACCTGAAATTATTGTGGAAAATCAGTATAAAGGAGCACAGGATATCAATGCAGTACCAGAATATTCTAAAAAACACAAAAAGGTGAGACATTTATACATTTTTAACATGAAAATAATTCTGATAGGTTTACTTATCTTAACGTATCGAGTATGATGTGCGTGTCAAGTGAGATATACGTCAAGGAATTGACAGCTAGTTTATTTGCAATTTAAAATCGATTTGACAGTAGTTCATTCACATTGCCACGTCCAGCTCATTACAGGTGGAGGAAGGCCCCGAGGGACCTCTGTATATTATTTCAGGCACAGAGTACACTCGGGTAGAACCACCGGCCTACCTCAAGCCAGCTGGAAGTCTTCCTCACTTAAAAATTCCGAAGTGCCCAGACCGGGATCCGAACCCACAGCGGCGAGGGCCTGAGAGATTGCAAGTCAACGACTATAACCACTCTGCTACGGAGGTCATCGACAGGTAGTACTCATATATCAGAAGACTAATTCGGAAAACCATACGCAAAGCTCCGAAACAAAAGGTCTCTTACCAAAATATAGATGGAAAAATACGTTCTAATAGTTTTGTTACAAATTTGTCAGATATATTTTTCATTTAGTGGTTATCATCCAAAGTCATTGCTCAGAAAATGATTACTCAGAAAATGTTATGCAATAATCCGTTATTCATATTACTATGTATAACACCATTTTAATTCAGCAGACTTAGCAAGATGCTGTTCTTGAATTTCAGAAAAAGCCAAATTCACAGGGACTTCGTAAACAATCGCAAATGACCTCAAGAAAGGCTCTCGTCAGCAATGGTTGTGGTTCGTTGACCAGCATAAACGCATACAGAAAAACGTACCAGGACGAGTATTTGAAACATATCATAGTTAACACAAAGGAGCATATAATGTATTGTTACATTCCAAAGGTAGCAAACACTAATTTCAGGCGGGTCTTTCTCGCATTACAGGGTGTTGTCACCAAAACAACGTTTTGGAATGTCAGCGGTTATGATGTCTATGATAAATATAAAGACAACTTTGTTTATCTGAAAAGTTTCAACAAAGCTGAGCAAGATGAAATGCATAAAACATATAAGAAATTTATGTTTGTTCGAAATCCACTTGAAAGACTCTTGTCTGCCTACCGAAACAAATTTTTCCACCCAAATGAAGAACGGAGGGCGGAGTTTTACGAAAAGGTTCGTGTTTTTTATCAAAAATACTCAATATTGGGTAAGAAGAGAAACATTCGCGCTAATCACAAGACAAAGCCATTATCTTTTGAAGACTTTTTAAAGTATTGGACGGACGCGTATGACGTTGGAGAATGTCTGAATGAACATTTCGTTACATATAACGATCTTTGTCAACCGTGCACTGTCAATTACGATTTCATTGGCAAATATGATTCGCTGTCGACGGATGCAAACTATATATTTGAAAACCTTGGCATTCGATTTCAATTTCCAGGAAGAAATGACAACTATTCAACAATAGCCACCGGTGAACTGGTAGAAAGGTTCTACAAGGCCGTTCCCAGGCCATTGCTTAAGAAAGTTCGCACAATTTTCCACTCGGACTTTGCTTTATTTGGGTACCCAATACCTGGATGGCTTGGTTAGACAAGATGTTTTTATCCGTATAATATGTCGGTGTCAGCATATGTATTGTTGTCGATAATGGTAATCATTTATGTCCTGTTTGAATACTTGATACCTTAATGATAGGAGTGGAAATGGCGTTTATACCTTCATAAAGAGTAAATTGTAGGCGAAAATTGTTACCATTTATGTTTTCATTATGTATAGATTACTCCATGGTTGAGCTAGATTTGACACATATCTGAATGATGAGTACATGTAGATGTCTGAATATCTATCGTTGATAAAAAAACAACATGGATAAACTTTAACTCTAAGTTGTGTGCTCTATATGGGAAGAACACGAATTGGGTTAAACCATGCCTTTCATGCTTACAGAAACGTAATCAGAAAACTATCCAGCAAATATTCTCTTTCGTGTAGGCTTGTTATACTGATTTTGAGATTGCCTTAACAACAGAACTGTTTCATTATAACAGTGTATTCGTCATTTTTGTTTTTAGATTGATTGTATTCAATTTGCAAATGTAATACTTATCCAATATTTCACTCTTGTTAGAGATTTTCTCGTTACCCAGTCTTTTTACATTTTAACCTTTAGCCTGCTGAAAAATTGTTGTCTGCATGAGCATTCGTCTGCCTAGATTATCATATTCATCAGAATCATCCAATGTTTCGAGAAACAATTGGCTGAATGTCAGACAGTTTGGTCATCTAATCCGGATCCAAGTTGTTTGCAAATTCTATTACGGTCTCCCTTAGCGGGCTAATGGTATAAGTATAGATGTAAACTATTGTTGATGCTTCCGACAAATGACATTTCCACATTGCCTTCTTAGTTAACAAACGGGGTTGAAAGATAACATAGTGAAGTTTATTTTCTTTGTTTGTGTCTATACATCTTTTTAAAACAAAGGGCATTATGCGCTTAGGGCCGTTTCCTGCCCCAGATAAATCTGTTATTTAAATTGTAACTTACGACTAAAGTTTGATGACATGCATATGTTATACAGTTTATTCTTAACTTTTAGCCTGCTAAGGACGACCGATAGAATTTACAAAAAGCTTGGATCCAGATAAGACACCGAGTTACTCTGTCTAACATCTTAAGTGATACTCGGGCAATTGTTTCTTCAAAATGTGGGCGATTCTGATGAATTTTAAAATTAAGGCAGACGACAGTTTAAGCAGACAACTTTTGTTTAGCAGGCTTAAGGTTAAAGGAAATACCACGTCGTACGATGTTAGGTTAAATTGTTGGAATTAGTACATGAATCACCATTGTATTGATAATGTTAATGTTCCTGTTCAAAAGCTGTTCTTTTTTTAACTTGAGCATTAAGGTTTAGTGCCGGATGTGCTAATGCTGCTTCACCAACGGTAAGTCCAAACAATTCCCCGTGAAATAAGTGGATACAGACATTTTGACGCTATGAATGATGTATTGAATTACAATTTCACAATTAGGTAGTTGTTTACAGAAGGACATACGAATGTTCATATGCATAAATTTATAAGTTAAAATTGACGGTTTACACAAGTACAGTATAATAAAGTAGCGGACGCTATCTAAGAATTGCAAGTTTGAAAAATGTTCGGCTGATATATATCTTATACATCCTACTTGAATATGGCAGAGAAATAAAAAGAAATGGATAGTTTGTTTTTTCCTTTTTTCGTCTTGTTTTCGTTTCATTTAATGAAACCTTACAAGAAATGTATCAAAACATCAACACATATATATGTGGTGAAATTAACGGAAACCGATTACGATATCCATTGGAGAGAGCGAGAGAAAGAGAGAGAGAATGAGAGAAAGAGAGAGAGAGAGAGAGAGAGAGAGAGAGGGATATATAGGGGCGGAAAGGGATAGGGCGGTTGAAGGTAAAAATGCGAGTTTCCTTCTAGTTGCCATACGGAAGAGCACGTTCAGTTTCATGCATATGGACTGGTCGAATACTATCCAAAAGCAATGATACAATGTTATGTTCAAGCATAGAACGAAGCTATATAATAATTATATATATATATATATTATATATTTATCACATGACGTTGCTTACTTCCAGTATAATATAATCATCACGTATTTTCTTATACAAACAACACGTTATATATAGGAACCGTGACGTCAAAAAATCGATCAGAAAAATATTACAAACCTCTTGTTGTAATGTCATGTGATAAAAAAAATATCACATTCGTTTTCACTGTATATTTAACAAATAAAACATGGCATTGAGGGCAATATGCAAGTTTACGGACTGGTTGGTCAGACTGAGGAAGGTAT
>JAULCC010517374.1:0-10773 GCA_032358795.1 Nuttallia obscurata | reverse complement strand
AAGTGTGGAGCCACTGTGATCCAGGAAATTGAAAAATAATTTTTACCTACACATACGCCTTTTATCTATTTTGTAAAATATGTTCAAGGTTCATTTTAACTAAATATGATGTCCCTTGATGGGGGCTAACATGTTTTAGCACACAACATTAATTTATAAGATTGACAATTAATGCTACAATATTTAGGAATAGTTTTGTAGAAACTAATCTGACTGATAAAGAGTATTATAAATACCTATGAGTTTTCACAATAGTGCTGCAGTTATAAAGGCATAATAAAGCTCAAAATTGCAATAATTGGAGAAAAACAATTGCAAGTCAAATGAGGTGTACAATGCAATATTGGCTGGGTCTCTATAAATGTGTCCTAAGCTACTATAAATATAAGAAACACAATGACAAACTTAAAATTGACTATTTCATCACATCATTGTTGACATTCTGAACGCTGTTAAAACATATCAGACCCCCTCGTATATTATTGGAAGTTGCTTATTTACACATTATATGCACACATGCGAATGACATTGCACGCATGGTGGTACATGTTGAATAGTACACATTAATTGAATCACACCACAAGACATGACAGTGATATTTAGCCATAAATCGAGAGCATCTGAGATATACTTTCCAAGCTGTGGAATGTAAACAATACCTTAAACTACTATGATAAAAAATAAGAAATTAACTTGAAATTAAATTGAAGGCAAGTCAGTACAGCACACGCAGGCACTCATGGGCCTCTTGTTTACTGTTTTACAATTATGCTTGAAGCAATTATGCAAGTATGGTTGCCTGGGACAGTGAAAGAGTAAAAATGAAATTTGCAAACAGTGAAGACCCAGCTATTTTGCTGAAGTAATTCTAAGGGCATTCGACGATCAGGCGTGGAATTCACCAACCCTTTCTTAGACTTGAAACCTAACAATATAGTCTCTTTTACTATAGGTCAGATTGGCTCTCAGCCATCATCTGAATGGTTGAAGCTTGGAGCCAAACCACAGCTTTAGAGATTTTTCTTAGGTTTCAAGATTAAGAACAAGTTGTGAATTCCAAGTCTGGGCTTGTATTGATTATCATGAAAAATATCTATGTACTATATACATGTGAATAATTACAAATATTCTAATAATAAATATTCATGAATCAAGCTGTAAGTTTTGAATATTCATCAGATTGCAGGTGAAGAAATAAATGGACATTTATCTTCAGTACTTTGATTGTGTGTTTAATCATGGGGTTCTAGGCCTTTAAATTATTACAGAATGTTTGTACAATGCATACCAAGGAAAAGAGCTAAGTATTAGGTCAATTCACAGTACTGTGTAGTGTTGTCTTAAACCAAGTCAACTTTTAAAAAAAGCTGTTCATTGATTTCTAAAACAAAAACCTAACAAAACCAAATGACACCTTGCAGTGAAACAGGGAATGTCATTAATGTTCTCAGACAAAAATAAATTCTTTAATATCTTCATCCATCTCACAAGGAACATTAAAATGGAAATTGAATTGAAGCGAGACATTTTGTGTCACTATTGATTTGTCTGGGTGAATTTAAGACATATTACGATATCACATAGTCTTTTTTTCATTTATCGCAGTCTGTTAATCATTTCCTTTGGAGAAGAATAAAATCTTTTTAACTGGTACAACAATGTGGCTGTGAGATAAGATGAGCTTAATGCAAATTAATTGTAAATATATTTCATTACAACCTGCCAGATACGCCATATCATTACATAGTCAACATGGATGTATTCCCTATTTATTCCACATAAGCTAAGTTGATTGACATCTTGCTTGAATACACTTGAAATAAGTTGTAATAAGATCAGAAATTTTTTATTTTTTTTTTGATAGATTTATAAACTTTATAATGCATACTTTTGAATCACAACAGTGAATTTTGAGAGTGTTGATTAGTCCAGGATTAGAAGAAAATTTTTGTAAACTAGAAGTCAAAGAAGTCACACGATCCGCTGCCTCATAATGAAATTTTGAAATCCTCCGATTTTTATTTCGAAAGGGGCTGGTCAATGTGTGAGTCATTTTACCAGCTGTTAAGTATTAGATCCTGATTATATAGAGAATAATTGTATTTTTCAGTGTAAGATAAGAATTTACTTTAGCAAATGGAAAGCAAAGGCTATATTTTCACGATTGGTGGAGCCAGGAGTGAAAATTTGGCCTCTGCTTTCCATGAGGTGAAATAAATTGTTATCTTACACTAAAAAAAAACAATTATTCTATTTCTTATTTGCTTGTAAAGATGTTTAAAGTTGATTTAGTGCCAGATCTGAAGGTACGGCACGAAAAGACATCAAGTTTTTGACGTCAGATAATGACATCATCGCTGTTTGCAACCCGGTGTCTTAACTCTTGGCACAAGGCTACCTTATGAAAAGGGTTACAGCGAACAGGATGAATGAAATTATAATTTATAATTTCACTGGTTGATTATAAGGTTAGAATTCACTGAGAAATCCCTATAATTCATAGAAAATCATATCAGAAAGTTCCTTAAAGTATATAACTAATGTATCAGTTGTCATTAACCATAAAAGCTATAAAGCAAAGAATGATTATGCAACTTGTTTTGGCTTTTTTCAATAGTTCCAGATTATAAGAGGGAGATACGTACATTTATATAAGTCTTGTAAATTCTTGATTTAAACTCAAATTTACATTTCTTTTTACAGTTATGCATGTCCATAATGGGTATCAATTATGAAATGAGGAAAAATTAAAATCAACTCGTTACTTAAAGCAAAAAACAGAAAGTAGTTAATTGATGTTTACAAAATGTATAGTAAGCCCAGTAAAAAGCTGTTAATGTAAATACCAGGTTCTGCTTAGTCAACCGCTTTCCAAGCTTTGTCTTCAGTTACTTGCCAGTAACGGGTCCTTTATAGGTGAGTCTGGTGCTGTAATGTTTTGTTTTCTATCTACATGGATGAAGCCAAGCCCTTTTTAAAGCTTGAAATTGTATAGTAGGGCCAGATTTAAAATCAGTTAAGTCTCAGATCTAATGGATTCAGCAGGATCTCTTTGTTCATAGTCAATATTGTATAAATGTCAGTGGTAAAATTGTTCCTGGGAATTGTCCCTATGAAATGTCAGTGGTAAAGTTGTTCCTGGGAGTGTTCCCTATAATGTCAGAGGTAAAATTGTTCCTGGAAATGTTCCCTATATAATGTCAGTGGTAAAATTGTTCCTGGGAATGTTCCCTATATAATTTTAGTGGTAAAATTTTTCCTGGGAATGTTCCCTATATAATGTCAGTGGTAAAATTTTTCCTGGGAATGTTCCCTATATAATGTCAGTGGTTAAATTGTTCCTGGAAATGTTTCCCTTATAATGTTAGTGGTAAAATTATTCCTGGAAATGTTTCCCTTATAATGTTAGTGGTTAAATTGTTCCTGGAAATGTCCCCTATATAATGTCATTGGTAAAATTGTTCCTGGAAATGTTCCCTATATAATGTCAGTGGTAAAGTTGTTCCTGGAAATGTCCCCTATATAATGTCATTGGTAAAATTGTTCCTGGAAATGTTCCCTATAAAATGTCAGTGGTAAAGTTGTTCCTGGAAATGTTCCCTATATAATGTTAGTAGTAAAATTGTTCCTGGGAATGTCCCCTGTATAATGTCAGTGGTAACATTGTTCCTTGGAATGTTCCCTATAAAATGTCAGTGGTAAAATTGTTCCAGGGAATGTTCCCTATATAATGTCAGTGGTAAAATTGTTCCTGGGAATGTTCTCTTTATAATGTCAGTGGTAGAATCGTTCCTTTGATTGTTCCCTATATAATGTCAGTGGTAAAATTGTTCCTGGGAATGTTCCCTATATATATATTATATAAATGTCAGTGGTAAAATTGTTCCTGGGAAAGTTCCCTTTATATTTTGTTTAAATGTCAGTGGTAAAATTGTTCCTTGGAAAATTCCCTATATATATTGTATAAGTGTCACTGGTAAAATTGTTCCTGGGAATGTTCCCTATATATATTTTATGACGGGAGCTCTGAAATGAACACTCAGCAATTAAAGAATTAACAACTGATGCTGAACCAATTACAATCAGTGAATGCTTTTCACAGCAATCTACCATGATGGCTTTCTTAATTAGCTCCACAGATTTTGCGGCTGTGACGTCAGCTAGTGTGATCATGTTGGCGTTTACTTTGATTGCATTATTTCTGGGTACAATAGCACAGTCATGAAGAATGCATTTCTTTTGATCACTAAAAGTTGACAAGCTGGTGGAAAGTTAAAGAAATCATATTGATCTTTTTTAATGAGTGTTACCTGTCACTTCATTAGGTGTAAGCCACTGTTTCATATCCATCATTCACTGGAAACGCCTGTAAGATGTACTGAGTAATGACTCCTTGCAAAACAGGAATATTTTATTTGTAACCAAGTAGAAAATAATGCCATAATGCACTGATATTGTTCATTGTCTGCACTTAACCTTAGAACTTCTATGAGATGGAAACTTGGGTCAGTGTTGTGTTGCTTTTATTTTGTCTGAGTGGATGTTGTTTTGAGTTCTTGTGATGTATATTGTTGTCATGGTAATTTGATTAACTTAGCTTTACTGGAAGGCTATTTCCATTTTGTTTGGGAGTTGGGCTGGAGCATTTAAATGCAAGGGGGAATTTATATGCTTCTGAAAATAAATCCATGCAAGGGACATAATTCTGAACCAACAAAAAAGTTACACTAAACAGAACACAGTCTTAAATTCAAGTTTCTTTGGCTCATTCTTGAAATTTTTTTTAAGATGTTATATATACTTGGTTTACTGAAACAATTAATATCTTTGCAATAATTGATAATAATGACTTGGAATTTTTAATATAAATCATTTATGCAATTGTTACATGTTCTCGACTTATTTTTTTATCACAATGAGCATAAATTGCTTTGTCCCAGATATATGTACTGAAAATATATGAAAAGATGATGTATTATTTTGTCACTTCTATAGGAGTCCCATTTAAATATATACCTGATTCCTGCGGTGATTCAGCATTTCAGAGTCGGACTGATTGATAAAAATCATAATCATCATAATTTTCTAAGTTATTTTCATCATTCAGATTCTCATTTTATTCTTCAGCCTTGATTTAAAATAACAAACTCACTCTCCTTGTAAAGTGTACCTCTCTGACAAAGGATGGTGTTTTCAAATTGCCCATAGGTCTTTTTATAAAGCCATTTTCTTATCTAAAATTTGTCCAATCAAAGTTTTCTCGCAGGATTTACTCTGGGGGATTCCTAAGTCAGTTTTTGTCTGTTAGAAGAAATAGAAGTTACTCAGCTATACTCTACTTGCTCTTGAAATCACCTAAGCGCCAAAATGGTTAAAAGCAGTTATATGGGGAATTTTTCTAGTGGGCAGGAATGGGAGCTAATTTCTTCCCCAGAGTTGACCATAATGACGCATGTGGAAAATGAGATTGCTTTGGTCTCCTCTAGAGGGCACCAAACTATTGACAAAGTCTTTGATTTCAAACTTATCAGTTGGAAGAGATTTGTTGGGAAGCTTTAATAAAATGTCACTCACATAGCCAAGTAATAAAGATGTAATTTACATATAAATATACACTCTACATATAAATGACCCTCTCACAGTCAGTGACATATCATTCTCCCAAGACGACTATTGATCAGCTATCAAATTATGTTATATCCATCTCGTTGAAGACAAAAGAATCATATTAAGAAAACTTCAGCCACACTACTCAAGATCATGAGCATGTGTCACTTGGAATTAGGTCATTTATTTAAAGGTGTGACAATCTATTTACAGTGACCAGTTATTAACTTGACTAACAATGACTTGTTAGTAGAAAAGCTGTTTTAGAAGATAAAACAATATATATATAAACTCCAATTACAGAAAAAAAATTACCTCATATACTGAACATAATCCTTGTCCATAGTTTGTAGAGGGAATCCAACCCTTGACCATAGCTTATAAAGGAGATCAAACCCTTCTCCATATTTTTGAGAAGAATCAAATCCTTGACCATAGTTTTGAGAGGGAATCCAATGCTTGTCCATAGTTTTGAGAGGGGATCTAACCCTTGTCCAAAGTTTTGAGAGGGGATCTAACCATTGTCCATAGTTTTGAATGGGAATGCAATATGTGTTCACAGTTTTGAGAAGGAATAAAAACCTTGTCCATAGTTTTGAGAGAGGATCTAACCTTGTCCATAGTTTCGAGAGGGGATCTAACCTTTGTCCATAGATTTGAGAGAGTATTTAACCTTTGTCCATAATTTTGAGAGGGGATCTGACATTTGTCCATAGTTTTCAGAGAGGATCTAACTCCTTTGTCCACAGTTTTGAAAGAGGATCTACATCCTTTTCCATAGTTTGGGGGAGCCAACCCTCTTCCAAAGTTTTGAAAGGTCCAACCCTTGTCCATAGTTTTGTTGAGGATCCAACCCTTGTCCATAGTTTAGAGAAAGGATATAACCTTGTCCATAGTTTTCAGTGGGGATATTACCTTTGTCAATAGTTTTAAAAGAGGATCTAACCTTTGTCCATAGGTTTGAGAGGGGATCAAACCCTTTTCCATAGGTTTTAGAGAGGATATAACCTTGTCCATAGTTTTCAGAGGGGATCCTACCTTTGTCTATAGTTTTAAGAGAGGATCTAACCTTTGTCCATAGGTTTGAGAGGAGATCAAACCCTTGTCCATAGTTTTGAGAGAGGATATAACCTTGTCCATAGTTTTCAGAGGGGATCTTACCTTTGTTCATAGTTTTAAGAGAGGATCTTACCTTTGTCCATAGGTTGAGAGGGGATCAATCCCTTGTCCATAGATTTGAGAGGTGATCGAACCCTTGTCCATAGTTTTTATAGAGGGGATCCAATATAAACTGACCTTGCAACACCATTTAGCTAAAACATGATTATACATGTGACAGATATAAAAATTAGTCAGACTGGGCACTGATAACGAATCTTTTAAGATATATAAAATAACACAACATCTGTATGTTTGATTAGACAGGAAGGCCTTTAAATTTTGAATATAAAATGAGGAAAGTGTATTGTAATGGACCTAGTGTTGTTGGCATTAACATGCAAAGGCAGAGTTTAACCTAATTGCTGTCACTCATTGCCAAGTGCTAAATACTCAACTATTTTATCATTACATTTAAATCTTAAAAACAATTCAGTTACAAGTTCTTTAATTGCATGAGTTTATTAAGTTCATTTCCACAATAGCTGTATATTCATTTCCTGGTAAAACCCATTCTTACACTTATAGTTGGGTACTCAATTTTCATTTTCTCAGCTGCATGTCATTTTCTCCATGGATTTTTCTCTTAAATTGATTTATGGCTGTAAAAAAAAACCATGATATCTTTGTTTCTTACGACTTTGACATTAGATGGCAATCGGTGTAATCTGTGGTCTGTGATTGGATGTTAATAGGGTTTTCATTTTGGTACAGACTAAAACAGATCTGGTAAAAGCATAAATGTGTTAGGAAGATCCAATTCCATGAATGAGTCCATCCTCAGAAACAATTATTGTACTTTTGCTCCCATGTTTTATATCCTAATATTAACCAGCCACTTTGGTGTCACAACACTCCCTTGTCATGTTTTGCTTCAATGTATCAGTATCCTAATGATTATTTCCAATCAAAAAACCGTGTTCACATGTTCGCTGAATAGATGGGTTGATTATTTATTATCAGAAGAAAAGAAAAAACAAAAACAAGAGTCGGGAGATTAGTACTGCTGTGATGGAAAGTGAAAAAACTGATAGAGTGAGGATTTGCATTGTGCGTAGTGTAGGGTAGTGTTGTGTAGAATTGTGAATCTTATTACCTTATTACAGATTTATAACATTTTCTGATGGTAAATGCTAAGTGAAATTGATGAAGTATTTACACACTTCCATTTTTCATACCATGACATTTTACAGCTTGTGTTTTGTAAGCTTTTTAAGCTCAGTTTCTTGCTCAAGGATATGAGGACATTATCTTTGGCCTAATCTTCATAATACTCTGTCAGAATATTCCTCTTGATAAAAGCTTGGACTCAGTATATATCAGATATGGATCAAAAGCCAGGTCTTTACCTCAAATGTTTTTTAAAACCTGATGAAACAATTGAGAGGCTATAGTTTTAATTTGGCCTAATAATCATGAAACTTGGTCAGATTGTATATGTTGATCAGATTTAGCACACAAGTTAAGTAAGGACATGCTGAGTTGAAAACTAGGTCCTCAGGTCAAATTTTTTAAGATCCTTATGAAGACACTAGAGGCTATATTTTTGGTCCAATCTTCATAAAACTTGGTCAGAATGTTTATGTTGATGAAATCTCACATTTTTGCAAAACCAGATGGTGCTGGATCAAAACTGGGTTAGTAGAGCAAATCTTTGGAAAAATTAACTTAAGAACATGTGGACTGGAACCCAGTGTTAGAAACTTAATTTGTCAGAATGTTTATTTTGTTGAAAATATCTGAAGCCAATATTACATGTACTGTAATTCAAATATATTCTGAAAAGTTTGATTGACATAATCTCCTTTAATTCAGATTTCTTTCTGCATCTTAATCACATCTTCAACATCTTGTAATTCAGGTGAGTGATATAAGGTTCATCAAGGACCAGACACTGGCTTGACTGCACACATTTTTGTGTTAGACTAGGGTCTATTTCATTCAGCAAAACTTTTAACTCCTTAAATTTTTAGTGGAAAATAGTGCAATTTTGAATTGTCTCTAAAGAAAAAGAATTATTGAGAGAGGATTGTATAGATATGTTCGAAGCTGGTCCAGCTAATTAATTCAAATTTAAAGACTTAAGTCTAGCCATCTAGAAATGAAGTTAATGAAATAAAGAGTTTAATATTAATCTCCCATTTTAGATAACAGAAATAAAAAAATATGATAGTTTGTTTTTTATCTACGTTTAGCCATCTCAACTCATGGACCATGCAAATTATCTCATAAAAGACTGGCTTCCTATTTAACCTACAGCCAAACCAGACTGGTTTCTCTCAAAAAAAGTACACAAGATTATGCATGGTTTCTTGCCATAAACAATTTCTTGGGCTACTGATAACCGAAATTGCAGAACTGTAAACAGACAACTTACAAAGAGGTACCTTTGAGCTAGAGAGCTTTTATAACTGCAAAGCTTCAAATTAAGTCACACTGGAGAGATAAATTTCCTGTTATAGATGACTTTTGTGCATTTGCTGCTTACTGCGGAGATAGGCAGGCTGCAGTGCTGTGCAGAAATTGTTTTTCTGATGTTTGGGAATATTGTCTTGAAGCATTTGTCCTCCTATTATCAGGATTAATAAATGGGTAAAGAAAGAGAGGTAATGAAAACCATGTGGGTTCTTACTGGCAGACAAGCAACACAAATTGACTTAGCAGGTCACATCTAGAAACAATAAACTCTCAGATGCCCCTTGTTGCACTTGGCTGCAGTGAAGTTAGACCCTCAAGCTGATCATTTACCTATAGTCCATATATCTATATCAACACTGAATATATGAAATTAATTTTGAAAAGTGACACAGTTTATTCCCAAAACATCAAAGTTGCCTGTTTTTATGATGAATATTAATGTTGTATTAGAACTTGAAAGACTCATAAGCTTTAGTAAAAACAGTGTTTTATCATCTTTTAGAAATGGATTGGCCAGTGACTGTGCATGGCATTATGAGCCAATTTATGTGCTTCAGGAAAGCTAACTTCAAACGTCTTAAAAGATTTCTTCATAATGTCCCATCCAGTCCAGTTATGATAATTATTTTAATAATAATTATATTAATAAAAATTATGTAAATAATATTAATATACTCTGTTATTATATTAATTATATATTTATTATTATAATGTAGTACAGATATCTATTATCTACCATTCAAAAGGTAAAAAGATGCATTGTTCAAAAGACAGCAGGAAATGAAAGAATCTACCTTCAGATGGTACAGAGTTGTATTAATGAATGGCAAAGAAAAAGCTTTATCAAATAATCAAAATGATCTTCTCTGCTGTAAGAACTGTACATAAGGGTATTGTGAAAAGCATGCAGTACATAACTTTAAAAAGTATAAACCATACACAAATCGAACCATCAGTAGGTATTCTGTTGTGTAATTACCAGGTAACATGCACATTTCGGTAAACTGAATATGATACAGGATGACTCAAAAATATCTAGTATAGTATAAGTGATATAATATATCTACCATATGTAGTAAAAGTGATATAATATATCGACCATATGTATTATAAGTGATTTAATATATATACCATATGTAGTATAAGTGATATATCTACCATATGTAGTATATATGATATAATATATCTACCATATGTAGTATAAGTAATATAATATATCTACCACATGTAGTATAAGTAATATAATATATCTACCATTATGTAGTATAAGTGATATAATATATCTACAATATGTAGTATAAGTAATATAATATATCTACCATATGTAGTATAAGTGATATTATATATCTACCATATGAAGTATTAGTGATATATCTACCATATATAGTATAAGTGATATAATATATCTACCATTATGAAGGATAAATGATGTAATATATATACCATATGTAGAATAAATGATATATCTACCATATGTAGTATTAGTGATAATATACCTACCATATAATTTCAGTGATATAATATATCTACCATATGTAGTATAATTGATATAATATATCTACAATGTAGTATAAAAAAGTGATATAATAT
>JAULCC010517152.1:0-10775 GCA_032358795.1 Nuttallia obscurata | reverse complement strand
CCGCTTTCGGTGCGGGAGGCCGCGGGTTCGATACCCGGCCGGGTCATACCAAAGACTTTAAAAATGGTAGTAATGGCGTTCCTTCTTGACGCTCAGGATTAAGGGTAAGCATTACGACTGGTTTGTGGGTGTCAGGATAAAGTGACCGGCCGGGGTTCAGCCCCATGTGTATCAGTGCTATACACTTGGCACGTTAAAGAACCATAGATATCTACAGAGAGTTCTGTGTGTCCGCTTCCCTCTCTCTGGGACGTCCATTAGCCCTAGCTGACAGAAAGTGATGTAAATCAAACAAACAAGCTGTCGTAAAGTTACGCATGTTTTTCCGATATTCACACGTAACGATAAAACGTACGAAGTTGGCAGTGAAACGGTTTTAATCTTTACGAAGTTCGTAAGATATTTCTTACGTTTTTCTTAGGCATACGCACGTTAGTGAAATGTGCCCAAGGAACAAATTTGTTGCAAATAAGACTTCGCTCCATTTTATCATAACATCATCAGAAAGCTTATATCTTTATCTATGGCTGCCATTATTATGATGATACTGATTGCAGTTGACTCCATATTTATTACTCATGAAAAAAAAAGGATCAGTTTCATTTTGGATCAAATGATGACTTAAAAGGAAATATTGTTACTAGGTTTTTTTCTACAAACAATACTGAGCAAAAATGTTGAACATTCTGGAAATGTAAAAATCATACATATATTTAATTGATATCTTCGGAATTTGACTCGCTACAGATATTCTTTCTTTAGGAATAATAGGTTGATGGTTGATATTTTGAGTAATACAGAGACTGAAAACTAGTTTAGGTAAGATGCTTACCTCTATATTGTAGGTCTCTGAGGGCATTGCACGGCTACTATATAAAATATCCCGCCCCACCCCTAAACAAAAGAATAAAAAATAAAAAAAGTTATAAACTTAAATGATAAAATAAAAAATGGCGCCATGTTGTGACTGCAAATAACAGTTAGCAGTTGAGAATACCTAAAGCAAAAAACACCAAAAGACTGCTCTGGCCGATCAAAAGAGTTGGCACAGACAAGATGGCGATTTGGTAAGACCTTATCAGGCCCCTGTGATAAGGTTATCTCTAACTCTCGCCCAAAAAAAAAAAAAAACAACATATAATGACAGCAGGCAAAAATGTAACCGTTCAGTGCTTGTTACATTCACAATGCCATGTAAATATTCACCAGCTATTATTGTATGTGTGCATTGTATTAATTTAACCGTTTGTATATCAAGAAATATATTAAAGACATTAGATTTATTAATGAACTTACCCTAACAACGTGTCACTCATTTCCCCACTCCCACGCATGTTCTGTTCTGTTCTATCAAGAGAAGCGTTTTGATAAGTTGCTTTGTGACAATTTTGTTTCTATTACGTCCGCGTCCCACAGATTGGATGTTCTAGATATTACCTTCTGTGGTTATTATAGTTACGAACACGATATTTTACTTCGTACGGCGATGTTAGTGAAACGCACGTAAGAAAAAGCGAGAGTAAAACATTTTAACATTAAAATCATATAAAATTACAAATAAAACGTACTTAGATCAATTATTCTTCAGCTGACCTTACAGTTCCAAACAAATCTTCGTAACTTACCTCGGATTACCATGCACTTGTCATGCGTTTCACTCCGTGACACACACACAAACAGGTTCAAAGGCATAGAGTACAATATGTGTATCCGAAACATCCACTTCTTACAAAATATCCATAACGCTATCAAACTCAAATTTAATTGTTGTAAAAGTACATACAAGTATTGTTATTACCACAACGTCGTAAATGCGTAGCGGTGGATATGGCGATAGATAGGAAAGTTCATAAGTGACGTCACGGACTCTTTTAATCAGGGGAGATAAGCAAGTACGGCTCAGTAAATGGCAATGGTTTCGCTATGTCCTTAAATGTGAATTCATTCCTAAGTAGACAAAAGTTTGTGAATATTTTTGCGGCAATATTAATTTTAAAGGAATTTAACCAAGGAAGACAAAAAAAAAACCGTTATAATAGACTTTTAAACACAGGGCGGTATGTCATATCTTAAATTCTTAGCGCTAAGTATATGCCATATCTATATCATTCAATAAACGAACTGATTTTTCTAGCCGATTTGCCGAACTTACGGTGTATTGTCCGATACATTGTATATTGTATTATACATAATATACTGGCGCCTCGTATTCCCGCGGAACTTATCATTAAAGTTAAAAATATTTAAGCTTAAAACCACTTATCTTTAAAAAAAATCTTACAGTCATGCCTTCTTTAATTTCTTCTTAATGTTGCCCTGCTTTCAATGACCTTTTTCATATCAGTATTCCAGACGAAATAGTTACCGATGATCAAGTCCCTGCCGACGCCATATTTAAAGGTTGGTTCTCATATTTCCGCGGTATTTGTAAATACAGCGATAACATAAGAAATACACTTGCATGTGAGCGATTACTGCACTATTGTAATTATTACACATTTTCCCCGCAATTTACTTGGATCGGGTTGTCACCGATGCAAAAATTGGATTTAAACAGCTGTTTCAACTGCGCCCATGTAATTGACTATCTCAAATGGTATTTTTTATGGGTTTTATTGCAAGGGCAAGCTTAAGTGCAACGTCATCTTGATTCAGAACATTTCAGCCTTTTTTATTGTGTACAGAGTTCACTGCCTACCGGAAGCGGAAGTACGTGACATCAGGGGTACAGTAGGCGGCATTTTGAATTGTTTATAGCCGAAATTCGGACTACGGCGGAAATATGGGTACCGCGGAAATATGAGGCGCGAATATATGGATTATTTAATTTGCTATTTTCATGCATGTATCTGGAGTCAAAGGCTGAAGGCAAAGCATGATCGTAATATGTTAACGAACATGTTTTTAGCTCACCTGAGCCAGATGCTCATGGTGAGCTTTTGTGACCGGCCTTTGTTTGTCGTCCGTCCGTCGTCCGTCCGTCCGTAAACATTTGCTTCAAACGACAACGCCTCCTAAACCGCTTGGCCATGTGTGTGATCCTCTACAAAGATTGTTCATAAATATTATTTTTGATCAGATTTGAAATTAATTTGGCATTAATGTTACTTGGATGACGCTCTAAAAAGATTGCTAAAATTAGTTAGATCAGTTAAAAATAACATGGCCTCCAGGGGTAAAGGCTTCCATATTCAGGTGAGCGCCTCTAGGGCCATCATGGCCCTCTTGTTCAAAATATTAGTATAAAAATAATTCAAAATTGAGAATGAAAATTAGAAAGCAATTTAATTATATTCATCGTCGACGAGAAGCATTGCCTAGTATCAATCACAAATTTTTTCTGCTAGATATTTATTTGTAAATAACGTTACTTCATTTCTGAATAATTGCACTATCAGTTTATAAACTGTTTTTTTTTTCAAAATGTTACTAGCTACATAATCCTCGCAACATTACAAACAGTATGGCCTCCTTTACTGGCAAATACAGCAGCAATACGCTGCCCCATCGAACCGCACAAGTTATTTAGCATTCTGGCCAAGTCCTGGTGGAGCGCTGCTGCCAAAGTCCAGGAACTTTCTTGTCAGTATAGTTGGGGTTTTACAAATAAAACGACCAAACAACCAAATTTCATCAAATGAAAAGCTGGACACTTCATTTGATATAATCAAGTCCGATTGATGTCTTCTGTTAGTTTAACAAGACCTCTGTATAAACGTCTAAATGTCATGGGGCCTTTAAATACACAGCGATTAATAAGTGCATATGGAAGCCCTGGCGGGACATTTAAAATTAATATTTAAAACTGAATATTTAAAAATTATTTCTTAATAGCTAACTCTTAAAAATAAATGTTAGCATTTAATCATCATATATTCACCAAGAATTAACCATGTGCAAGGCGCTTAAACAAGCTTGAGAGACTGTGTTCCTTCTCGAAGTAAATATATGAAGCCATGAATACAAGAATAATCTACCGCCTAGGCGTCATATACAACCCAGTTAGCTCAAGTGGAAGGGAGTCCGCTTCCGGTGCAGAAAGTAGCGGGTTCGATCCTCGGCCGGGTTAAGCCAAAGACTTGAAACTTGGCAGTAAATGGCTTTCCCTCCTTGGCGCTCAGGATTTGGTATTAGCATTACGACTGGCTTATCGGTGTCATGTGCTATACACTTGGCACGTAAAAGAACCAGAGAGCTCTACAAAAGAGTTTCCTCTCTCTAGGACGTTCATTAGCTCTAGATGGACATCCATTAATAATCCCTAAATTGCAAAAGTGACGTAAATGAAATAAGCAAAAAATAGTACGTGTTCCATGAGCAATTTTCACTGATGTTCATAAAGGAAAGGAAATAGAAAGACGTTGATTTGGTGTATATAAAGGCTGTTGCATAGGGTACCAAAGTGGCAGTAAAGGAAATTGCGAGACAGCAAATGAAAATTGCAAAGCCAACTATTGAACTTGAAATATGCGAAGTTCACGGTCATTTGAGCCATTCCAAAATTGTTTTGCTGATGGCATTTGCCATAGAAAACAATCGGTTATACTTGTGAAAAGAACGCACAGAGGGTTGCAGATTTGGATATCTGTTGAGTCAACGTGTGCTTGAGCTAATCTCTATTTGTAGGTTAGAAAAAAACACCCATATAGCTGCAATAATGTAGCACTTTAATCGGTCTTTAAGAACTAACGTTAGTGCTGTGAATCGATCCCATCTAAAAAGTGAAGCAATGTTATTTTTTTCAAAAAGTATTTAAAACAGTATATGTATAATAAAATATTGTCTGTATATATTCGCTCATATCATTCTTACACGTAATTGTGTATGTTAACATAAATCATATATATGTAATATGCAAATAAAGAAGGCTCTATTTCATAAAGGAGTTTTTTGAGCATTCAGTAGGTTATTATTAAATATGCGATATGATGTGTAAATAACGGTGCGTTTGTATGTTTGATTAAAACATTTTACCAGAAAACTGACTGATCACAAATATAACAAAAAAAACTCAAGATATCACGTGTGAAAACACAAGCTGTAGTGAATAAATGCCGCGGCTACTCCACTCTTTAGATGAAATCGAATCGTGGCCCTAACCGGCTAACGAGGTTGGATCTTAAAGGTCGGTTATACGGCTACGTTATCACAACTAACATTCATAGTGCATTGTATGTTTGTATATAAACCAGTTGCAGCTGATATATGTACTCTTTTAAAGAAGCGGGGCTGTATTGATGTGAACATGTCTCAAAAAAGTAATTAAGGTATATTTGAAAATAAAAAACGTGATAACCCTTGTTGAGGATGGTATTGTTTTAGTTTTTTATCACATTACTACCGGTCTGGGAGTGATATATCAAGCCTTCTAAAATTATGATACATCAATCGTTATTTATCTGGATCTAATGTATTCATGCGCTTGAATAATATTGATAAACAGGGACGAACATTGATAGACAGTGACGTCATTAGACATGACTAGTTCTTACAGTTTATTTAAGAAGTAAATTCCTCATTTAACCAGCATTGACCCTTGTGTGTTCTCGAATCAGTTAAAAAGCCGCTTAATTCTAAGAAATAGTTTGTTCCAAATCAAATATATGAAATTGACAGTGAACTACTTTTTCTTGTTCATTGACTTATTTACTCTGTTTATATCAAAGCACTAAAGAGCTAAATGTTCATATAATGGTATTTCTGCTTAAAACACTTGTTTCTAAAGTAAGGTGATAAATAGAATATTTCATACATGGTCATGGTATATAGAAAATATAAAACTAGTTGTCAGAAAACTGTACAAAACTCACCAAAGCTTCGTTTTGTACAGTTTCTGACAACTCGTTTTCTATTTTCAATATACCATGACCACTCATGTGAGATCGATCCTCTATATATTTCTATTTTAGTGTGTGTTATAGCATATATTGTCAATAATCATTGTTTGCCAAGCATAAGTTTTAAGAATACAATCAGACATTGAACACGGATCAGACAATCTAAAACTGTGTGATTAAGTAATAAGAGTAAACTATTGACCTTATACTTATACACATATACTTTATTTTGAAATAAACATGACATGTATTCGCCTAGCGGCGAGTTAAAGATTATTACAAATCAAACATTCAATTCCCCTTCATGGGCATTCAATAATGTTTTTAAGAGTTTATTTGCAAAGCAATATGTGACATCCAAATATCAGGTTTAAGAATGTTTACCAGACCATTCTCTGAGAAGATAACTTGGCAAATTTGAAAATACTGCAAATTGAACTCTATCTATGATCATGATTGCCAAACAGTTCTGGGACATGAATTAACTCTTTTTGTTTACCAGTGCAAGTTTCTATATATTTTTCTGTGATCGTATATTGTGCAGGTTCCAATTAATAGGAATGTAGTCAGGTACTGCTTGAAGTAAGAATCGCGAGCATTCCATATTGCGTTTCAACTAATCGAATCTTCCATACATTTTCAAATAGTTAAGCGTGTTTGTAAACAAACTCATCCCATGTTCCGTCAGGGATCTCAATCGTCGTTCTATTCGCCGGTTGGAAGTTATTTTGCCATAGTCAAAACTCCCCCATCTGTCATGGAATCTCCTGTGATCTAATCTGTCAAAAGACTGCAGAAACCTCATTTGCAAGTGTTCTGTTCCGCGGGCTGCCCGTAAGATTCTTGGAACGAAACCATGACTTGCAATTGTGTCAATGTAATATTACGCTGTGTATATTCGGATTAGCATTAAAATGCCAACTTCTAACAACATAGTTACTTCTTTCAACTGTGTCCACCAATTGCACCATGAATACAAAAGTCAAACAGTTTTAACTTGTCAAAACCATCTATATGCCAATGGTAAATAAGACCTGGAATAAGGTACATGTTCCATTTAAGCTTTTGCGTCTACTGAAAATTTGTCTGGTCCAGTACTTTAAGCTATGCCATGGCATCACTTCTTTTCACTTTAAAATGATATTCGGGTTGTAAACGCTGTAACATGCACAATATCCATTGCTTTTACCGCTGAATTGTGATTATTTTCATGGTGTTTAATGGAGTATATATGTGTTGGCGACGTCTTAAGTTGTAACATCTTGTTATACGTTAATCTTTGTATAATGCTCTTTGCCGGCAAATGAAGAATACAACAATTTCAGCATACTTGAAGTCCGCAAGAAAGTAGCCCCTGATAAGTTCTAATCTGGTGTTTCCATTATCCAAAGGTAACGACGATGATATTACTGCCAACACCAGGTAGCCTTCTATGGACAACAGCATCCATAATTAATTCTCCTGAAGGAAAAAAATGTTTTCATAAAATGCATAAATATAAAGATATAAAAAATAAAAGTAACTATACCTTTATACGAATTATCGGCCCTGATGTTTAAATCCAAATATATTATATGTCAATCTTTTAAAAAAAATATCTATCGTATACGACACCATAAATGTAAGTCGACTGAAAAGGTCATAAAAACATATGCAAAGTATAATACAAAGTAGATATAACGTACCTCTTGTAGATTGTAGACAAGGTAACAAAGTGTAGATTAAATATGTCACCCTTCACCATTCACAAGTCTGCCAAAATAACCTTTGTTCACGACCATTTTATTTAAATGCTGAAATCATTCTATTAACTCGCCATGAACAGTTGACTTATTATAATGATATCCACATGCTCAATATTTAATTTTAAGGTTTAGATATTAAGATATAATTTTTTAATATAAAATTTTAAATATTATTTTTGAATGTCCCTCCAAGGGCTTCCATAGGTGCCTAATATAATCGACACGGCGGTTTATGTGCGTAATATATACTAGCGGAATGAAGAAACTGTGCATATGTTAAATGTTCTTGTATGGCTCAATTTTATAAATTAAAGCTTGAACCTTTACACAGGTAAGCTGTGTATCCATCTTGATTATTTACACTGGTCAGTTCATGAGTTGCACGGTTAATTTGTATGTCTGGCCAACGTTTTTGTTTTCACTTTACGGTTTTTATACGCAACAGGACTAGGCACGTGTTCTTTTCACGGATGAGTCAAGGTTTTATCTCGAAAGAAGCGAGGAAATCATACGGCCTAACGTCCATCCATTTGTGCAGCAACGTAACACCATACTGCAACAGGAAAACGCTTGTCTGCACGTCGGGAGGGCCGTCACCGTCTTCTTGATCAAGAACAATGTGAACGTGCTGCCCTGGCCTGCAATGTCACCGGATATGTCGCCTATAGAACACGTGTGGGATGCGTAGTAGCAGCATCGCTTACGTCGCCTCCAAAATCAGCCGCTGACGTTACCTGGCCTGTCATGTGCGCTTGTGAGAATATAGAATGGTATTCCCAAGTCATTTGTCAGCACACTTGTCGCATCAATGAGGCGTCGTTGCCAAGCATGGATCGATTCCAATGGTGAACATACACGGTATTGATGAGATGAACTTTGTTTAGAGAACGTCTCTGAAAACTGATCTCTATCCAAGAAGCTGCTGATGCAAAAGCCATATCAATTGAGCTGGTTTTAAACAAAGGTCAGATTTCTTAGTTATCTCATAAGTCATAGCATAGTATACCCATGTACAGTTTCTTTTTTCCATTAGTAAATATTAATACACGGTGATTAATGCGTGCTATGCGAATGTAGAATGGTGCCATTTATAAAGTACTCAGTATATGGCATATTTAAAACACGGAGATTTATGCGAGCTTTATGTGAGCCATATTAAATTCACGATGATTAATGAGTGCCATATATTGATTACACGGTGGTAAGTGTATGCCTTTTATAAATCAGGTGGCGGTTAGTGCATGTTATATAAATACTCAAAGTTTGCTAAAGATCGCTTTTTTTGGCATTAGATATTTCGTTCATATTATCACTATTTAAAATCAGATTGCTACCAAAGATAAAATATGGAGCCTCTTAAGCGTGTAGTGCACGACAGCCTGCAATACGCATCCCATTGACACGACACCATGTTCAAGAGCGTTTAGAATGGACACGAGATCGTGTTACGTGGACCCTTCATGACTGGACCCCAGTTCTAGTCACAGATGAGTCAAGGTTCTGTGGACTTCACGGACAGGCGGGCTAGGATTTGGAGTATCTTGAGCGAGCTGCAGTTGTGCGATTAGATTGGCCAGCGAGATCCCCAGATTTAAATCCCATAGAAAACGTTTGGGTTTTGCTACAGAAAGACATTTTTTCCCACCAAGTCCAACCAGCAACTGTCCGGGAGCTAAGACAGAATTTCATCGAGAATGGGCTCAGCTTACTCATCATAAGGTCCGTGGACCTATCGGCGGCGATGCCAGGCCGTAATCAATGCCCGCGGGCACCATACATGTCAAATGTAGCTAAAACTCAGAAACTTTTTGATTTTTCGATTTTCAGATTTCAGGCTGCCATCGTTAAAATGTTGGTATCGACCCTTACGTTCTGTGTGGCATATTCACGCGTCAATGAACACTTCCTTAATCATTAGTTTTTTGAAAATCTACACTATCAAATAAACGAACTGATTTTCCTAGCCGGTTTGCCGAACATACGGTGGATTGTTCGACTAAAGTAATCAATCATACATGAGAGTACATATTGATATTGCGTAGTTTTCTCTCAGATACGTACGAAATTAAGTAGTTTGGACACAATTCAGGGAATCCTTAAACTTCTACATTAGGAAAATCTTTAATTAGAAATGGGGATATCCCATAGACGGGTAACACTATCCGTCTATTTTCTCTTCGTCATGGGTACCAGTCGCCTACTTTTCAGAAAAAAGAACACCGTCTTATCCGATTCAGAAAGTAAGAAGCACCAACAGTCAGTTGCGTATAGAAATAATGATTTAGCCAAATAAAAATGGTAATAATTTCCTTCGTTTAAGTGTAACGAATTAGTAGGAAATTATTTTCCCTTTAAGCAATACATAGTCTCCATATATGTAAGGAGATTATGGTTAGTTGTGCACGGGGTTTATGTGCACTAAGGGTGTAGGCACATTCAGCGTTGAGAGAGCGACAGAGACGGTTGCTTGAAATTTTAAACATGTGTTAATATTTGTAAGGCATTGTTAAATGTCTCCATCAAGTGAATTTGTTATATATTGTTTGAATATGATGTTACGACGGTTTTCGCTCTGCCAAGCGCTCAGTTTACATATTACAATATTTAAAGTAATGTCATAGTTTATTTTGTCGGGTTTCGTTTAGTTTTGTCGGGTTTCGTATAGTTTATCATATTTTTGTGGATCAATCAATTTAATAAAAGTAGCTTACGTTATGAGCTCCTAAGTAAATTTTGATATAAATATATATATATTAGAGGAAAATATACAAAACAGAGCCAAACAGCTAAATTTTATATATATGTGTGTGAGTGTGAGAGAGAATAATTACAGAGTTAACCGCTAATTTCACGTACATCCAAGACGCAGAATACGACAACAGCGCCTAGCTACCTGTGTTGACAATTAACATAGAACGTGCAATCCGGATACTCGGTAAAGTAAATTTCAATCGCGCTAATATATCAAGGTCACCCACATGTAACATTGCTAAGGCTTTGTATATTTGCATACGAACAACGCATTTACAGAATTACCTTTTTTTAATTTATATTCACATACGTTATGCAATATATAGAGGATCTTACATGAGTGTTTATTCAATATCATATTTATCAAACGAGTTGACTAAAACATATGGCACGAGCCTTGGCGAGTGTCATATGATTTTAGTCAACGAGTTTCATAAAAATG
>JAULCC010516819.1:0-10776 GCA_032358795.1 Nuttallia obscurata | reverse complement strand
ATTTTATTATATACTGAAAGAAATTAGAAACGCAACTAATGTATGTTTGAAATATTGTATGTAGGTGTTTACCAGTTGTTGTTTTTTTAAGAATGTTTTGACATTATTCGAATAAGCAAGCTTTCAAATGATAATTTCCCGTTGAAGTTAGATACATGAGTTACACATTTAGGTAAGTGACTCAATGCAAAGAGGGGTTACGATACTAGCTAAATATAAGAATTAATTATATTTTTTGCAGTTTATCACCAAGATTACAAGCATTTTTCAGATTGAGCATGACTCTCAAATTAAGCATGCTGCTCAAACTACATGTAAAACTTCTCTGTCGCCATAGCATTAGAGTTTTATTTTTATTGTTTTAGTCGGTAACTAAGTTCTACTTTGCATTGAGTCAGCTCCTTTAATCAACAGGTACTTGAGACATTTTTTCAAATATGCCTATATCATATAAATAATCTATTTTATATGATGTAGGCATATTTAAAAAAAATTGTTTCAAGTACCCGTGCTTTAATCCAAGTACATAACTACGATAATTAAAGTTCTGTTAAATGATTAATAACCTCGGGCAATCCTGTTGGCTGACTCTGAGCGTTTACTCAAATCTGACCAATTTGCTGATCCTTGAGGACGTTCTCATACTCAATGTAAATTGTTTATATGCACCGGGCCAGATAGTACTCTATTAGCTTTAAACTGATATCTATAACTGATGACGTAAGACAGTAACACATGTGTGTAGAAAGACAAGTTTTGTTTGATTCATTCCATGCTTTATGGAAACAGTAGAAGATATGCTATGGCTGAGCATAAATCGATCAAATTGCTCGAATCACTTTACCTAGTATATGCATTCATTAGAGAAAAACTCAATTGACAAGCTTGGTCTTTTCAGCCAGTGTTTAGAATTATATTTTCATCAATTTTTTGTCAACTTGGTACTGGAATGTAGATTTCTATATCTGTTCATGATCATATATTTAAGCAGACAAATTTGGTAAGTGTTATCGTTAACATTAATGACTACTTAAATGCTATCTTTTCTTTCTCTGCTGTATTTTTTTCAACAACATCATGAACATCTTAAATTCATAGTCTTTTATCAGCATTTAAGTTTAATAATATATGTATAAGTGAGACATATAAAATTTTAATGCCAATAAATCAAAAAAGGTTTGTTTGTAGGTTGAAACTTGCCAAATGATGCAAAATGATACAACATGCCACATATATAAACTGTTTACAAATTGAGATCTCCAAACAAGATTTATTTGGGAAGGACCTTCAAATCTCCTTGTGGTACGTATCTTCGATGAAAAACTATCAACGACTCTGATGACCCCCATCGAGTTAATCAAATTTTGACCACGCTAACTCCCCTAATGTGTCAAATGAATACACAAACATCTCAATGTTTACATTCTTCTCCTATAAGTGCGCTAATTTTAACGTCATCTGATGACGTTGTTGTCAAAGTGACGTCATCGTGGTTTCCAGTTTAGTCAGGCGCTTTAAAGAACTTCATAGTGCCAGACCTGGACGCAAATATGGATAATACACTAGTGTATTATGATATTTAAGTAATGGGTTTAGTACACTGTAAGAGGTGGTTTTTATGTGATAAAAATGTGTAACTGTAATTCTCATGCGCCATGTACCATTGGTTTGAGAAATAAAGAGTATGTATTGTATTGTTATCACCAAACAGTAATCAGGGGCGTAGCTTCCTATAGGCACGTGCCTACATTTTTTCCAAAATATAAAAAAAAAAAAAATGCCAGAAAAGCAATAAAATTCAAAGGACTATGGGTTAAGGTGTATGAACAAACTAGCCAGACCGACAGTTAGTATAAAAATGATTAAATCAGTCACCGTGACGTTCGCTCACATACATGTATGGGAACAAGTATGGTTTTCTAACTCTGCACGGGAATTTTTGGGTAGGTGCAGAAAGTCGATATTCGTGTTAATTTCATCGTTCTGTTACAGAAACCACATGGGAAAAAACCAGTTTAGTTTCAGTGGTATTATTATGCCGTATACAGGGCTTTTTATGGCTGATTTTATAGCCGTTATCGGGTTATATTCCCAATGCCAAAAAGTATGGGATTTTTTCCAAATTTTGGAGGAAAATTCCCAATTTCAAGTCAGGTGATATAAAACTTAATCTGTTTCATGGATTTTGGTAGTAAAACTGTTTGTATAGCATGTGAAATATAATCTTGAACTGATATATTATTGATGATAATAGATCTAAAAGTAAAGCTTAATTCATAACAAGAATGATGCTATATATTTTCTAACCTTAGCAAGATAGCACTTAAAATTCCCAATTTTGAGTGTTCCTCCGCTAAAATTCCCAATTTTGATAGTACATGTATTGGTTTTATGTATTATTAAGCTTTATGCTTTAATGGCATTTGATTTATATGAAATGGCGGGAATATAGCCGATTCACTTAAGGTCTGGTCAGAACATCCTTTTCGGGTATAATACTTAAGGTGGGGTTTTCACCTCCGAAAGCCGAGGATTACCCCGGTTTCAAATCTACGTTGTTTTTCTTCTCTGTAAAATCTGGTGCACGGCTCAAATTACTGATACTGGTGTCAAATCAACAACAGGACTTTCTTCTTTTTCTTATTTTGAGCTAGCTCAAAGCAACGGTATATTTCTATTTTTTATGTAACACAGGATTGGGTAGGATTAAATCTAAATCGATCTACAGTTACGCTATGACGGAGGACTACCGTAATAGAAGATGCAGAACGGATTGAAGGTGTTTTCAGAATATTAAGGCTAAAAAGATACCGTAGCAAAACTTTCTTGATTTATGAAAAACGAAAAAGAAAGAGAGTGAGAGAGAAAAAAGATATATAAAGTATATATGTGTGTGTGTGTGGGGGGGGGGTGTTGTGTGTGCTAAAGGTATCGGAAATTTATTGTAAATGACAAGGGGTACCGGGAATTAGTACACCGAACATCGTGATAACCAACATTAGACACGCATATCGTATAACGATTTTACGAAACAATTTTTTATTTATTCATAAACATAAGGCCCGCAGCTCATTGTCATCATTTTCTTTTTCTCAGGTTCAGCATTAAAAACAGAGAAAGATGTCGGGTTGTGCATATGGATATCAAGAAAGCAACCTTGATAGTCTGAAGGCTCACTGAAATATATTTTTGGTGAGAGATGAAGATACAAGGGAAGTAACTTCAGAAGAACCTATTTTTGAGCAAAATAAAAGTTATCTCCCTGAAATCAAAGACTAATTATGCACCATGATTGGATATTTTATATATATCAAAATTCTTAGATATTTTAGTAGACTTGACAACGCTTGATATATTGTGTTATACAGTTTTTATCAGTTAAGCCTGCCGGCTTGTTGTAATGAACATAAAAAACAAGTGGTTTATACGATTGTTCACATTTGTATGTGCTGTTTATACTTAAAAGTACCGTGCTTCTTCGAGAATGAAGACTAATTTCAAAGGTAAACTACACTCCAATTTGGATATATTTATGTATATTGGAAAATGGAAATTATGAGTCAAACATAATCAGCAATTATATATAAGTATTATGATGTTCTTTAGGAATTTATATACTACATACAGAGCTTCGGAGTAAACATCTTAAGGTACATTTAGAATTAAGTTGATATTGACATGAATTGCGTTATTATATATACGAATGTTGTTAGCTAATTTATTTGAGTTGCATATAAAAGGAAACCATAAGACAGCACGCTCGACTATTCCAACACTTTCTAGTAGAAAGTTCCAATGCAATACATTTTGTAGTTATTGAGTTATGGACTCAGTGTCTTTGCACACAAAATTTTAACCAAAGTTTCTAAGTCAACATGGGCCATCATTTGTATCTAATGCAGTACAGAGTTATCTAACTTAATTATTTACATAGGTTTTTTCGCTGGGAAGCCTTGAAGAAAGTTATAATACAATGCATTAAATATTTACTGATATATACCCTTAATGTAGTTGCAAGCAATTTCTATATCATAATCTGGCCATTGTTGGTATTAAATGCAGAAAAAATCTATCTAACTTGATTTTTTACTTATGTGAGGCCTTGTAGAAAGTTTCAATGTAATGCATGAAGTAGTTACTTAGATATGGGCTAAAAAATTAAATTGAATGTTGAACCTGTAAATTTTATACCAGTATTTCTATATCAAAGAAATGAGTGACATTTAGCCTACAGACTTTGGCTGTATCACACCCATGTTGTTTTGAAAGATTGAAGAAGAAAAATAAATAAATGGCAAAGTATTAGCCAAAGTTAAATTCTTTAACACAAAATCTAAGCATAAAAAGGGGCATAACTCTGTCAAATATGACCTTGACCTACAAATTTCGGTTGTATCATATCCCTGCTGTCATAAGCAAATTATATTTTGAAAGATTAGAGAAGAAATGTTAATAAATGGCAAAATTATAGCCAGAATTAAGCCTTTTCTGACAAAATCAAAGTCCAAAAGAGGCATAATTGTATTGAATATGACTTAGACCTACAGAACTTGACTGCATCAAACCACTGCTGTTTTATGCATAACAATTTGAAAGATTGAAGAAGAAATGTTAATATATGGAATACATGGAATTTCTAAGTCAAAAAAATGAGTGACACTTTACCTACAGAACTTGGCTGCATCATATCCCTGCTGTTTTGAAAGATTAAAAAAGTATTACTAAATGGCAAAATTATAGCCAAAGTTAACATTTGTGACAAATTCTAAGTACAAAAAGGGGCATAACCCTGCAAATATAGTTGATAGGGTTATATGACTTGCTGCAGCACTTGTGTATATTATCATAAGAAACAAGTATGCAACTTTTTAAGTAAATATATTTGACGGTTTGACAAACGCGCGCTCCAACCCCTCCATTCTTCGAAAAGTCGAGCTAAAAATGAAGAAGTGATCAAATAAGTGTTTACTGAGATTACTGGAAATGTTTCTTGATTGGTAATGAATTATATTTTAATAACTTGCACTAAGGTTGATAAAAGCGGGGCTTCTTTTATTGTTTGTTAAACCCCATTAGGCTTAGTTGTCAAAATTGGTTTGTTTGTTTATTTGGAATTTAACGTCGCTTTAACAGTATTTCCGTCATATCGCGACGTCCAGCTCATTGCAGGTGGAGGAAACCCCGGGGGACCTCTGTACACTATTTGAGGCACATAGTGCACCCGGGTATAACCACCGACCTACCGCAAGCCAGCTGGAAGGCTTCCTCACTTGAAAAATCCGAAGTGCCCAGACCGGGATTCGAACCATCAGCGGTGAGGGGCTGAGAGATTGCAAGTCAACGACTATATAACCTATCGGCCAATGAGGCCCCGTCAGAACTGGTTTGACGTCTAACGTTAGAGTTAATTGTACTTGGAATAAAACTATTGAAGTAAGATGAAGTGCGACAAAGATTAAGACGTAGGTTTTGGCCAGCGGATCTGAGGTTATACATAGGAACTAAATACTGCATATTCGGTGATTAAACCATTATGTATTTTAAACAAAGTCACTTACTTTTGGTCTAATATCGTTGTAGCTAAACATTCTAAATTTAATTCATAGTATATCACTTCGATATTTTACACCGAAGTCCGGTAATTATTCTAGCTACTTCGATCTGCACACTTTCAAATAAGGTTGGTTGTTGCTGGGTACAATAATCTCAGACTGAGCTACCCTATTTTAAAAGCGATCGTTTAAATGAAATATAAATTATTAAGAGGGAGTTTCTAATTCAGAGGTCTGGGGGTTTAATTCCTGATCTAGAATGAAAGTTTCTGAGATGTTTTTCCAATTTAAAAGAATAAAAGAAAAAACAACTCCACATTTTTTAAACACACACGACGCCTTTCATCTAAGTTTATTAGTTTTCATAGGGTGGAAATCTTTTTCACTGTCTCCCACCCACACCGATCCCGTAAAAAACTGTCTTGTCACAAAAGACTTGTCATAATGAATCCGAAAGAACCTAGACAATGAACCAAGATGTGCATGGATGAGGTGAAACTGAGCTGATGAAGCAGTTTAAGACGGTTAGTGGAGTACATATATGTTAGCCAGCTAAAGTAAGAAAAAAGCAGTGGCAAGTCAGGGGAGGTGACTGTGGGTGACAAGCAAAAACAGGACATGGATGGTAAGAAAAGGGGAAGGAGAAAAAGCATATCTAAGTTCTTTAACTTTAGTAAACAGTGAAAAAACTTTTTAAAAGGAAATCCAACAGAAGGAATATGTTTCTTATGGATAGAAATTTAACATACTAGTTATATATAATTATGTTTTGTTTTTGTATACGTCTTAAAACATAAAATGCTCTAAACATTAGCCCCATGAAATAATTCATAGGTGGTTTCTTCTTCATTTTTTATCGAAAACATTCATCAGTAAATAAGTAACGAAATATTACAAAAAAAAATTTAAAGAAAATTTATATTTTATGATCACCTCTTGTAATTGATTACTTTAGAAAGTATTAGATTAATTACCCCGATCCATCAGGTTTTGGGATATTTATGACCACAGTTCAGTTTGATATTCGATCAATCTTGACGGTTTTACGTCTATTACTAATATGGCATTTCCAGAACGAAAATTATGTTTAGGACAAATTATTTTAATACAGCAAATATTTTACACTTGATAGTTACAGCGTGATAAAACGTATTTAATGTTGGCTACAAAAAAACCGTCATCACATAAACTATAATTAATTTCTGTATGATCCGATAGTCCTTATTACTAACAATAATGGGAGTATTAGATAAAAGGATCACGTTAGAACATGGTTTATTTAAAATAGTACATTAGACAGAGAAATTAAAATATCACGACACGTTCTACAAGACATATAGCATACTTTCATGTTCCCTACTTATGTTGCATATTTTAGCGTTAAGCTGGCTTCGAAACTCTAGCTAATTTGATACCTTCTAGTACTGTATACAATTAATATATAAATGTGGTTCTTTAAGTGAAAAATACTATTTCTTACATACAATAAAAACATTTTGAGAAAATAAACAAACAACTAGGTACATTCAAATCACGTTTCGATACACCTTGGTACATGATGTAAGTATTCATTGTCTCAAATATAGTGCATGAAAAGAAGACAAACTCAATATTTGTATCAGCATTTCGGTATTGCTGCCTTTTTCCAGATGTGATTTTAAAAATTAGTAATTGTTATTGTGACGTCATGAAATCGCGACATCATATGTCACGTCACCAAAATGTCACGTTACTTTCAGCGCTTTTTTAAAATGCTAAAAGCAATTTAAAACAAGACAATACATGATCAAAGAGATAAAATATATCACTGGAAAGAAATGCGTTTAAAGCAAAACAAGTAAATAAGTACAAGTAATGACTGTCATGCTTTTTCATTTGTAAAAGCCCCATGTGGGCCCGGGGCATGCCTTTGTGGCACAAGAATTTGGACCACTGCTTAACCCTTGCATGATCGTAAGAGGCGACTAATAGGGTTTTAAGGAAAACTGGAGTTTCTGCATCTCTGATTCTCCAGCAGGCGTTAAGTTGTTGGATCCATACCCCATAATTTTATCTCGATGTAAATGTGATGTGGATCCAACAAGTTTTTTCTTGAATGGCGCCATATAACCTATACAGTGTTGCTGTGCCATAAAACCCAACTCAATCAATCATTTGTAAAATACAGATTAATTTAATTTTATAGTTAAATTAGTTTAAGAACAGTGAATAAGCACACTATTAGATATTTATTTATGAAAACAAATGTTTTTTATGCAAACGACCATGACTATTATAATATGTATTTGAAATATTTTACATTTCCTAAAATTGTTTTTCTTATCGCTTAGATTGAAATTTACTTAGTAAATCATTAAAGTTCAAATTCGGAGGTAAGAGACTTTCATGGCTGAGCGGTTGCAACCGATTCATTGACTTGTAATATCTCAGCCCTTCGCCTCTGTGGTTCGAATACAGGTCTTGTCACTTCGGATTTTCAAGTGAGGGAGCCGTTCAGCTGGCATGTAGCAGAAAGGTGGTGCTACCCGAGTGTCTCTTATCCTGAAATAATGAATATATGTCCCTCAGGGTCTTCCTCCACCTATTATGGGCAGAACGTTGTGATATAACTGAAATAATCGTACTGCCGAAGCGACGTTTAACTCAATCCACGTTAGAAATCAAACATACACCAGATATAAACATATGGTTGTGTTTGTCCTTTTCCAAAGTGTGTATGTTTATGCTGAAATTAAAGAAATCGAAAATTAGTTTATAACAGATTGCTGACCCCTAATTTGGGCACCCGTTCATACATTAACCCTTCCAAGATAGCTGACATGTAGGACATGATAATATCCCCTAATTACCCAGTTACACTTTTCTGTTTAATCTTATTTGATCCCTTCGTCTAGATAATCGGATTAGACCCCTTTTCCTCTATTCATTTCGAATCACACAACGAGCACGGTAATATCTCTATTTTAGACATAATTGTACAATTTTCGATATAATTTTTCCCAAGAGAGAAACCGCGGCGTAGCGTAAGATTGAAAATTCATCTTCGTATCAAATCTATTGTGGATTGGGTCTCAAGGGTATGGCCCCAAAATAGGGGAATATTGTGACATCCGTTTCCAGTAAATGTTTGCCTGGCTGGCTGTTAAGTCGAGGGTAAATAGACAATCTGAACGCGCTATTGTCGTGCAAATTAGGGTAATACTGTTAGATTTACACGGATAGTCACCTCACATCTGTCCAGGGGTAATTTTAGGGTGTTGGAAACTTCAGTCAATAGTCTCTCCGTTAAAACACTACGTTTGTAATGAATACGGGCATTATACAAAACGTCACTACATTCATATGCACCAAGGGTAAGAGCCATAAAAAAAATCAGAAAATAATAATAAAAAATAGAAATAATTGTAGAAGTTTTACTCTTTAGTTTAAAGATGGCAATTTTAAAACTGAGATCGTACAAATTGGACTTTTGGTTTTAACTCTATTTTATTCAAAATGAAATGGATTGGACAACAGACGAAGCCTATTTAAGCTCCCTCCAGATATACAAGTGTTGTGAAACATGTAACAATTATTATACATAACAGATTTACAGTACATAACATGATACATGTTGCATGATTCTAACAAAGATTAATTGGACTTTTAAAGAGAAGAGCATAAATGTACTTACATGTATATACAAAAAGTTTTCTGAAACTTATTTATCTAGAAAGTTCTTTATCTATTGACCTACACTATGAGCGCTTAATAATGTAATTTAAACAAAAATTGGTGAAATATGTAGAAATACATATTTTGTTACAACGGAAAGAATGTATTATATTCCAATCCATATAATATTATGTAAATGTTTGACATTTATAGTTTATTTATTGATGATGTCAGAACTGCCAAAAAATTTTCACGTGAAAAATACATTCACAATTTCACGTGTAAATTTACATTGAGAATAAATCAGGTTTCGTTGAAAAGTGGAAACAAGTCCGCCTGGAATTCCGGGAGTCGAGGGTTCGATTTTTGTCTGCTATCGGTCTCTGCGAGGGGCGAGTTTTGTCATAGTTTTTTTTATTAAATACTTGTTAGAACTGATAAGGAAACACAGGAACAAATTTGTGTTATATGTCCGCTTTGAATAATATTGATAAACATTGACATCATTACAGTTAGTGCAGTTCCTTAAAGAGTTTCAAAATTGACGGCTGAATTCTCGACTGATACGTGATGTTACTCCTACTGCTGTTACGTGTAAAATAACATTGAGTGAATTGTGGATTTGTTGTAATTGAATAAAACAGTAAAATGTCGTAATTACTAGTATTCTCGTTGCTTTTAACTGTGTCGTCTGTCGTATCCAGTATGTTTCTTTAAAATCGTAGAATAATTTACAGTTGGAATATATGTCAGTCACAAATAGTTTTTAAGTTCAATATATTTATTGCATAAAACATACATACTATGAGTAAAGCAATAATGATGTAATACACATACAGACAATGTCATGTTTTAACAGATGATCATACAAAAAGGTGAATGTTTTACATATAGAGAGGATATTAAATGAGTGTGTTAGCAGTATTGAATTTATTGAACGGGTTGAATGAAAAGATATGTTGCGAGCCTCAGGCTATTACTGACAGACATCTACGACTGATTGAGCGGATGAAGCGCCTTTTAGTGTTCATATAAATGCTGTTATACTCTTCAACAAGACTATCAGATATCCTCTATATAGTGTTCATATAAATGTTGTTATACTCTTCAACAAGACTACAGTGCAGTTCTGGTAAAGTTCGTAGCAACGGCAGCCGACGACGGACACGGCGATCAATTGGAGACACATCTGGGGAAAGTGCATCTCATAACGTACACATTGTTGACTCTCTCTCTTTGTCTCTCTCTGTCTCTCTTTGTCTCTCTCTGTCTCTGTCTGTCTGAAACTGAAACTGGTTTACTTGCTTAAACGCCTATTTCTAAATTTAAAACATATTCAATGGCGTTATACATTACAATTTGATAGAGAATATTAAACATAAAACAATTTAAATGACATTAATAACAACAAATTAAAATAGCAATGATTAAAAGTTAATGATACTGCTAACATATAGTTATCACAAGACAAACATTAAATTTCAATCACTGTTATTTTAAATGAGATTAATTAAAACAAATTAAGATGGCAATTATTGATTTAAAAGTTAATGCTAATACTAACATATAG
>JAULCC010516597.1:0-10776 GCA_032358795.1 Nuttallia obscurata | reverse complement strand
ATAACTACTCCGTGAGAATAGTATTACAGCTGCGCAGTACGATGCGCACAAACTATTGTGATATACACCTTTAAAATTTCTGTATGGCTGATATTTCGTGAAATGAACAAGGCGTCCTCAGTTTTGTCAAGAGTTATCAGCTTATCAGGTATTTTATTTTCATTTTGATGATTAGCTAAAATAGCCGATTTACTGATTTAGACATACGGCTTGCATGTGCCATATTTAGGTTTTCTATATATGACAGAGCTAAATGTCTGTCTGTTATTTTTCTGGCTTTTGGATTGACCATAAGAATAAAGGTTTCTGTATTGCCTCGGAAAATTATAAGTTGAGTTTTATTCGAGTAAATTGTTAAATCACAAACATTCGAAGGACTTCGATAATTTGAATAAATGTAAAAAGATTTAAGAATTTTGATGTGAACCTTCATTGTAAATTTATTGTAAAAGTTTCATGGAAATTGCCTGAGGATGTTTAAGGTGAAAGTCACAGTAGTTATTTACCGAATGTGTTTAAATTTTACTTTATTGTTACTGAGACTAATAGGTTGACAGGCTACTGCAGAATCACATGCACTTAGTTTGCCCCCAACTTTATCTAGTGAAATCAGTACAGTTGATATCTTCTGTTATAGTTTTCTTGTGTGAATAGTATACTTTTTATGTATATTTGAACCAACAGTCTCATTTAATGTTGTCTAATTATAACAGATGCTAATAATATAATCAATATGTAGTCTATACTTTCTACAGAATAAAGACAATGTTGAAATTAAACTGACTGATTCTTATGTCGATATACTTGTTAGGTAAATGTTTTAATTAGTTTCACCACAGAAGAAACTTGGTTCCTATGTGTTTTCCACCAAGTGCTTGTTAGACTGTTAACTGTTAAGCAAAAGTCTATCAATAACTATTATGCCATATCAAACTTTTCAGAATACATTTGAATTGCAATACGTGTACATGTAATTGGTCCATGATTGTTTTAAACAAAAGAAACAATATGACCATGCTTCATATACATTGGGCCCAATAAATAGCCTTCGGAGTGATTGATCACAGGTTTGTTTTTCAAAGATTTTCCCTAAAATGTGTATTCGATCTAACACGACTAAGTGTTTAACTTTTCCAAGATTTTACCAAGATTTACATTCCGACCAATTTAATAAAGAAAGGGCCACGATTGTTTGAAAGCAGTGCTTTGGCCATGTGACCACTTTTTGATCCAGCATAAACCTCCTTCTAATTCGTTTCAGGTCAACATTCTGAACAAGTTTCGAAAAGATTTGGCAAAACATATTGCCTCTATAGAGTTCAAAAGTTTTTTCAAAGATTTTACCTAGTGACCTAGTTTGATCCAGCATATCCTGGTTCAGAAATTGTCCGAAATTTTTAATAAGAGAAACTTTTTTACCAAGTTTCGTAAAGACTGGCAAAAACACAGCTTTTACTGTGTTCAAGAGATGTTTTAGCGATTTAACAAATTGACCTTGTTTACGAACCAAAATAATTCACTTGAAACTTGACCGAGATTTTCACAAGGGTAATATTCTACCCAAGTTTAATACCGAGTGTACAAACTATATCATCTTGGTCGTTCACATTGTATTTAAAAAGAGTTAACCTTGTGTTTCACCCGAATAAAACCAATTTCTCAACCAGCCAGAAATGTTTAATCAGTAATATTTCGACAACGTTTAACTAAGCTTAGGCCAAACATATAGCCTCTCGCATGTTCACATGATTAGAAAAATACTTAAAGATCTAGCTTTAAACTGATATAGCTGTTTTCAAATTTGTTTTAGATTTTATTAAAGAAAACAATTTGGCCAAGTTTCGTGAAGATTGGATGAAATATATAGCCATAATAGAATTTTCAAAGAATAAAACTAGTGACCTAGAATATAATTATATATAAACCACATCCAAACAAGTGTGAACATTTAGCAAGGGAAGCAATCTTACCAAGTTTCATGAGGATTGGGCTATACATTATAGCCTTTAATGTGTTAACAATGATTTAAAAAGACTTGAGTTAGTGACCCAGTTTTCACTCAACATAATTCTGTTTCTAAGCCGTCTGAGATTTTATCAAGAGAAATATTCTGCCCAAGTTTCGTTAAGATATACAAAATATTTGGCTGCTACTGTATTTACAAGTTTTTTTTTTATTAGATTTGACATTGTGAACTAATGTTTGACCCAACATGAACCATTATCGAACTTATCAACCTTATCTGAAAACAGACATTCATATAAAGTTCATGATGACAGGGGCAATACATTAGTCTCGAGAGAATTCACAACGTTCTCTTTACGTTTAACCCTGTGAGCTAGTTTTTGACACCACATGACCTATATCCGAACATTTTCAAGATTTAATGGAGGCAAACATTCTGGTCAAGTTTCGTATTGAGTTAGATAAAATTATGGCATTTACAGTGTTCCCAAGTCATAAGTTTACAACGCACGACGGATGCCGAAATGGATCCTCCGCAAAAACTCACTTTTTGCTCATGCCTGTCAGCAAATTATGAATAAAATTATGTTAATTGGAGGATTTCTTAAACAATCCAACTCAACTTCTCATACAAATATTTGAACGAATTACTTAACGATTAAGCCGCACACGACATTTTTTTTAATTTTTTTTAATATTGCCGTGATAATAATTCGACATTTTAAAGGATAATGTGTCATCATGCTACCATTGTCAGTAGCTCTTTTTATCAAAATGGTTAATGAGGCAGTCCCGTTGCTTCTCCGTGCAGGTATAGCAAATAAAATTAATATTTGGTTACAAAACTTCATTATGACGTCGTTGCTATTGAAAAATATTTAATTGTAATATGCAATTTCGTTGGAAGAAGAGTGTTCTCAATATTGACGTTAACGTATCCGTCAATTGTTCCACGTATGAAGTGTAACGGAAGAAAGTTTCGTGGATGTAAAACACAAAGGAATGAAATGGTTCCTGCAAATCACTAATCACATAGTTAATTAAGTACGGAATCATGTCATTTGTCTCGTGTTTAGATAAGTAATCTTTTGTTCTTACTAGTTTAGTTTAAACTTATTTATTTTAGCTCGATTATGGTGAAAGCCTATGGCTTGTAGAAACACTTTCGAGTCCGTTTCCTGGATAGAACCAGTACTTGGTGTCAACAAATGAAGGTTCTGAGAAAAAAACCCAAAAAAACCCGCAACCTCCTGAGCGGCATTATATCCACTACGCCACTGAATATAAAACATCCAATTACAACTGGAAGACCGGTTATATTCAAATGCTGTGTGAAGCTTTCGAAAAAAGTCTAGATTTCTTATTGATGTCTTTGTTTACCTCAGTGTTTCGGTTTATATGTAACATTATATACAGTTTTCTATAACGTATATGACAATGATATTCCCGCCACATGAAATTATTTGTCAAGTTGTTTGTGAAATGTGTATGGAGTGATTGATATATTTTTCTGGTTAGATGAGTTGCAGTAAAACCACATAAACAAAATAAGAATGTCTTAAGTACACTAAACCATTTAATGTTGTTTTTAAGTATATATCTTTCTACTCCTGCCTCACTGAGAGTCATATCAATCTTACACACAAAAAAAAAATACAATTGGTGTCATGGTTGTTATTTTATATCCATCACAATCCGGATGTCAAATATCTGGCCCTGAATGTGGTACACAAGGAAACAAAGGACTGCAGTCCAAATATTACGTAAAGAAATGTTAAAAAAAAATAAATGCCTTAGAAAACTATGGTAAAGAACTTCTGTGAGTTCAAATGTTCAAAACATCCTTTGGGCATTGTAAATGCCATGCTTCTTGGTATAAAGGGCATCCATTATAATTTGGATAAACAAATAAGATTTTCATTTGACAATAAGCTGAACTCTAGCCAGTGACCCTAGCCAAGGAATCCAGCCCAGTTTGGCCAACAAGAATACACAACGAGTACATCCAATGAATCCAGTGCTGGTTTTCTGGAATGCATATAATTTGCCCAGGTTGAACATGGAGACGTTATTACCCTGTGTTGACATATAGTTTAACGTCTTGCTTGGACGATCTGCACACATATGTATAGTATCTCCATTCACCACGGCAACTGTTCAAACCTTAAGACAGAGGGATCTGGCAAATTTGGGGATTTAATCAATGCATGTAAATTTAAATTTTGTTTTGTAATGTAAGCACTAACAAATAGGGCATACGGAAAGCATTAACCATGTCTGGTTAAAACAACTTTCGTATAATTAAAATGCAAACTTAATGTGTAAGCAAGATTTACGAAAGGTTTGAAGTCATAACCATAAGTCACACTAAATGGATGATGAATATTTTATTTAAACTGCTTCGCACAGCAAATAAAACTACGACCCCTGAACCGGGCCCCAGACAGTTTGTTTGTGTTTTTATACTTGCACACATTTAAAGTCGTGTAGTCCATCTTTACCGTTGTATTGTTAACCACAGTTGTCGCTGTAACCCATTACCTGTGGTTTTAAATCAGCCAGCATGGTAAAAATATCAACCGGAACTGTTGGGAAGGACTGTGAGACTGGGGATATACCAGAGTCACAAAACGTAAGTACTATTACGTTTGATGTTATATTTGAGACTTTTGATATAGGCATAAAATGATAGAGAGCTGACACAGAACATATATACATTAGTATTGTTTACTTCTAGCATAGGTGTAAAGCACAAAAAAACTCGCATATACATCCATATATAAAACATTTTAATTTCGTAACAATCATATGCTGTCTACGTAAATATGTTCGTCGTATTAAGAATTTCCAGTGAATCCTTATCACTGTAAAATTGAACACTTTATGTTTTCTTAGAACTATATATTTAATGACATATATTTTTAAACAAATTATAATTATATGATTCTCATTCTCCTTTCTGTTTTATTTTAAAAAGCGAGCGTGTGATGAAAAGTCAACACTAAGAAAACAAATGCAAATTACAGATTGGAGAACATGTCTATAAACATCGTTAAATCTTCCGTTTATGTTTTTTTTTTCCCTTTAAACCAGAAACCAGTCCACTCGAACGTAACAAGAAACATCCGAATTAACGTAGCGGTAATGCTGATTGGTGCAGCTGTAACTGTGTCGGTCTTGGTCGCTTGTGTTGTTTCCATCGCTCCGTTAGTTTCCAAGAGAACGTTGCAGGTATGGATTGATATGATTCAACGTTTGATAAAACATTTCCAATGTTTTGATTGATTGTTTAATGAATATATGAATTACAAAATATAGGTTTGGCAAATTGCATTTTATCGTTTTGTACAGCACAGTGTAGTGTCATGTATTCTTGTTTCGTATGATATCGTTAATTATGTCTGGTTTATTTACTTAATTGATAAGTTAATTTCCCCTATACAATAAATGAAGGACATTAAATGTTTTTCATCGCGTATGGCTTTCTGTCTGGCGCCTTGTACGAATCAATTGTTTTCTTAACCCTTTCGTCGCCATAGGCGACTCGGCGTTATTTTGACAAACAGTTTGAATATCCAGATAAAACGCCGAGTAATTTGGCGTCTCATGAGAATCCAAGCCGTTCGACACCCTAATTCTGGTTTTAAATAGAAATTCGAGAAATGCCCACTTTAAACATTGAGATAGATGACAATATATGCAGACACAAAATATTTGGCGCCGAAAGGGTTTAAGGATCAAAAGAGTGAACGGTGAACAGGAAAGGTAGAATCAAATATATCATTTAAGAGTTTGTCAAGACATAATCATATATGTAGGAATGAACATTTGAATATTTATATTCTCAAAACTTTTATGATACATGTAACTTATATCCAATAGAATAATAGTAGAGTTACAGCAAGAGATTCAAAGCATATGCAAATTGCTTAATAGTTACCATCATAACTAACACACACAGCTCTGTGATATAAATGTATTGCACTAATAAAAAACGATTGAATGATAAGAAACTGAAGGATCTAATGCGTGAAATAACAACTGCAAAGACTAACGTGCAGTATATTTGGTCCTCGAAATGACGTCAGATACCAACTTTTACCAAAAACCTCTGAATATATATAACTAACAAATACACTTAAAAATTCGATATGTATGACTTGAGGAAGTTTAGAGAGGATCCGCGCATGCACGGATAGTCGTAGTGTAGCATACAGACAGACAGGCAAATGATTGACTGAATTCACAAAACTCTGAAATAATAGACAATTAACTGAATCTGTTGTACAACCTTTGCAACAATACTATTTCTAAAACTCGAACTAAAACAAAGTGAAACATTATTTGAAATTTAAACAAAACTCTTTATACTGAGCTGAACTTAAGGGGAGTCTTTATTCTACTATAGCGGCATGAAATGTAGGTTAAATTAAACGTACAGAGAAGTCTTTTTAAACTTTTTTGATGGAGTGAATTAATACAATAGCACCATCAGCAAGAGTATTATGTTTTATTTGTTTCTAAGAATTCCTTTTATTTTTTATACTATTTATCTACGGAACTCACATAGCAATCATTTCAAATTATCGCTGCATGCTAGAAAAACGCGATTGTTCCAAATGTAAAAAGAAAGAAACGCCAGAACCGAGTCTTAAACCCTTTGTTAACCCCTGAATCAGGGTGTCGCAGTCACACAATGTATGAGATGTAAACAGAAATAAAACCATGACATAACATATAATTGCATTTCTTAGAAGTAATTATTTGAACACCTACCACTACATCAATATATTATACATATTATATTACCATAAGAATGTAAAAATCGTTTTCCCGTCAGTTTAGCTAACTGTTATCGAATTCGTCAATTTTATTCAACATGAAAAAGTCGGAAAGAATGGCGTTGTTAGCTGGCATGTCATTCAAGCAGCGTCATGAATAATTGTAATTGGTAATTTTATTTTTATTGGAAGAAATGTAGGGAGAATTGATCTTAGATGCATCACTTGAAGGGAGAATTTACTAACTAAAACTTGTCTATTCCCCAAACATCATATAAAATAAACGAACCACTCCAGAATAAAATATGAAATTATCAATTATGGCAATGTTGTGATAACTCCACAATAAAAAACCTTTGGCTAATATATACCGTTTTCATGATCGTTCGGCTAATTTGTTCCTTTCATACAATGAAAACACAAATCACGTTTGACAGTATTTGTTTGTTCGAGTCTTCTTACTGACTGAATCGCCTAACACGGTGTTTATCTTTGAGGTTTAGGATACGCGACTGGTTCCCACGACGAAGAGAAAATAGACGGATAACGGTACCTTTTAGGGATTTTCCGTTTATTAATTATAAATTTCCCATTTGAAAAAACTTTTAATGGATTTCCCTGAATTGTGTCCAAACTACTGATTTTCGTAGTATCTGAGAGAAAACTACGCAACTTCAATATGTACTCTAAATACAATACAATACAGTTTATTCGGCATTAGACATTACATAACATTTTTAGCCGTACAATCTGATCAGATCAGATATGAGAACACGGAAAAAATGTACGATTGATTAATTTGGCCGGACAATACACCGTAAGATCGGCAAATCGGGTAGAACAATCAGTTCGTTCTTTTAATAGTATAGATAAGGTTTTATTTTTGTCTTTTCTTCTAGGGAAAGACCCCTAAGGCTTGCCATGTGGACGATAGAGACATCTCAGAGTATATTACAAACCAAAGCGACACGGTTAAAATCAGGATACCAGATAAGGCTACCTTTGTGTATGATTTAAAAAATGTAAATAAAATATCATTGTTATAAAAGTAATGCACAAACATCACTATTGCAATTTTTCGCAATGGGAAAACATATTATTTCGACTTTTAACACTGTAAACATGCCTATTTTTAGAAAGATATTTTGAATATGAGTTGTAAGTTTTGATACCTGAACAGAAATGGATTAGGATAAGCTTGTATGCGCTAGCCTTAAATGATGGATTTGCTTAAAACACATGTTAACCCATCTTCACATTATTTGACGCCCGTGCAATGTCTTACCATATAAGTAAGTTTTATCAGGGTAACCTCTGGTAATCTTATGATACCACCAACTTGTAGATATCTTTATTGGTTTTCAACGACTGTATTACCCATTCGAGGCTGCAATGCCGTTTGCTGGAAAAGCTTTCGTCTGCCAAAATTTGCTATGTTTTTGGTATATTTTTCAAGAATTATAATTTGAGTTGAAAACAGTCTGCATCTTAGATCTGACACCGTGGTTTGCGGCGGCATATCTTAATCCAAACTTCTTACAAAGGGAATCTCTTTAGGACCCAGCACTTGAAAGGTTACAAAACATTTAAGAAAATCTAATAATTGCGTTCTTTTGAAATAAACAAGTGACGGTTCGCAAAAATGGTACTCAAAACGTGTTAATTTATTATCGCTCATTTGTTATTTTTGTAATCCTTTGCAGCAACTACAAGTAGTAAACTTTGACTCGTCACGGGATATTTGTTGGGTCATGCAACTGAATAGGACATATAACAGCAATGACTTCAGCGTTTCTGATACGCAGGTATTTGTTATTTTGTATAACTTATCGATGCCATGTATTCAATCAACGAGAAGTTTTATCTGCCTTTATACGTTATATGTAATCACATAATTTGAATTCATACGCCCTGTATCAAAAGTTCAGCAAAACTTGCCACAGTTTGTTTGATCTCCGGATCCATGCATTCACTTTTTATGTTACCAATCTCTGACAGGTAGACTAAATTGCTTATTTAAAAATGTTGGGTCAACATGTTCTTTCAAACAAGTATTTTGTGGAGGTTACGTCATACAAATGCCTCGTAGATCAAAGAGTAATTCAGAGGCAGTGTTTGGCGCTATAATAGCAGTTTTTGCTCTTACAACACAACATCATCACCATAAAATGTATTCAAAAGTAGATATATAAAAGACATAGTTCAAGCTATTTGTTTTATCAAAATATATATAATATACAATATTTTATATAATATATTTATATCTATATAAAATGAAGGAAATGGAAGGCAACATTTTAAATATAAAACTCGCTTTGTGTATCCAAACCGCCCGGTTAGCTCAAGTGGTAGAGCGTCCGCTTTCGGTGCGGGAGGCCGCGGGTTCGATTTAAAAAAATGGTAGTAACGGCTTCCCTCCTTGACGCTCAGGATTTAGAGTTAGCATAACGACTGGTTTGTCGGTGTCAGGATAATGTGACCGGCCGGGGTTCAGCCCCCACGTGTATCAGTGCTATACACTGGGCACGTTAAAGAACCATAGTTCTCTACAGAAGAGTTCTGTGTATCCGCTTCCCTCTATCTTGGACGTCCATTAGCCCTAGCTGGCAGAAAGTGACGTTAATCAAACAAACAAACAAATTATGTATCCATCTTCCCCTCATCCCCTCTCTCTCTTTCTCTTTTACTTCACATGTTTATCGTACGTAGTTGTCAGATAACATTTGAAAACTTTAAACCGCTCGGAAATTATTTCAGGATTTACAGGCTTTTAGAGCGGTCGACGTTGACACTGTGTGGTTCACACTAACTGACGTCACGGTAGATCCTGATTTACTGATTCCATCCCTGAAATCCACTTGTACAAAGTTCTACTGGATGTTGCACGACAACACTGAAAAAGGTTGGTAGATTCATAGTTGAAAAATAATAGTGTCATTTTGATGCAACTTTGCAAACAATTTTTTATACAACCTGCACTTACTTCTCTTAATATGAGTGTACTTTATATGATTTTCTCTAAAATGAAGATGATCTGTTTGTTTTTGAAAGTTCTTATGACCATGTAAAATTTTTAACTAAGCACGGATTCATGTCAGTATGTATGTAACTTGCATAATGATCAGTGTCTTTATCATTTTCCTGAGTATATAAAATGAAAGTTGACTTGTATCCAATGCTGTAGATTTAATCATGTACAGTGTTAGTTCATATTGTGATTGCGCAGGTTTAATCCGTGTATACTGATAATCAACCATTTTGTTTTGTTCCAGTTATGCGAAGAAAAAGGCGAAGCTGTGGCCAGTCCTGCATGTATGTTTGCACGTCGATAAACAATTGTCAACTTCGATGTTATAAGAATCTCTGTCGTCCGAGCGGCCCTATAGTGGTATGAACTTTGAACAGAAGCAAGTTGTAAACGAACGTCAACAAAACAATATGAGTTAACACAATTTATAAGCTTAGAAACAGTTACATTAGTTATGATGGACTAAGTTAAACAGAACAAAACCGTGTGTTGGTCTTGGGCCATTTATTGTCTTAAATTGTTTTTCAGGAGAACAGTTATACATTTGCGGTCAGCAAATGAAACATTTTCCTTTTTTGAATGTTGATTGTTTATGTTATTTTCATTTCAAGGACAAATCATATTAGCTAGGGGTAATGCAATGTTTACAAAATATTAGACATCAGTCGACATGTTAACGACAAGTATACAAATATGTTTGCCGTTAGAAATATAAAGTAGCTTTTCATGTCTACAAAAATAAATATATGTTGAATTTTATGTAATGTGAAAAAGATTTGGTTGCAACAAGTGTGTTTGTTACCTTTGTTTTGTAAATCCTATGAGTTTTTATTAAATAATAATGAATTATAAAAGGCTAAAAAACTGGATATATACAACATATATAGGATCTTACATGAGTTTTTATTTTATAAATTTCTTCAAAGAGTATAAGGAAACTTTATTAAGCGAGCCTTGGCGAGCTTAATAACAGTTTCCGATACGAGTTGAAGAAATTTTTAT
>JAULCC010516374.1:3807-14897 GCA_032358795.1 Nuttallia obscurata | reverse complement strand
CAGCAAGATTCAGCATGTCTTGAGTTGACTCTATATATAATTTCAGGAGGAGATGCAGCAAGATTCAGCATGTCTTGCGTTGACTCTATACTTTCAGGAGGAGATGCAGCAAGATTGAGCATGTCTTGAGTTGACTCTATATATAATTTCAGGAGGAGATGCAGCAAGATTCAGCATGTCTTGGACTTTAATTTAATGAGGTCCTCTGCAGCAAGATTCAGCATGTCTTGAGTTGACTCTATATATAATTTCAGGAGGAGATGCAGCAAGATTCAGCATGTCTTGGACTATATTTTAATGAGGTCCTTTGCAGCAAGATTCAGCATGTCTTGAGTTGCCTCTATATATAATTTCAGGATGAGATGCAGCAAGATTCAGCATGTCTTGGACTTTATTTTAATGAGGTCCTCTGCAGCAATATTCAGCATGTCTTAATTCTTTTTTTTGAGGAGAAGCAGCAAGATTCAGCATGTCATAACGATAAATTTTAATGACAAGAAACAGCTAGATTCATTAGAGTTTGTTTTCATGGTTTCACAGTTTTATTTGAAAACAGAAATGATTTATGTAGTAAATTTATCAACAGCACTTTAGAATGTGCTTTCATATTATATCTTTTATTTGAACATATCTCTTAAGTATTAACAAATTTTTTTGCACATGTGTCAAAGGTCTATGCTTGATTGATGAATAAATGGTTGGATGAAAGTCATGTTACATTTAACTCATTTTATTTTATTCAAATATACATACATGTCTTTATGTAAATATGTATAGAAAAATAATTTCATGGAAGGTGCAATTAAACTTCTGCCATTTTGTTTATTGTTAATGAAAACCTAATAGTTCGAAATTTCAGTGATTGTAGAGGAACTGATTGAAATTAACAGATGGAAGAGTTGATTATATAAACAAGAACTCAGCAGTATCTGAGCATTATATAAGCATAAGTGATTAAAGCTTTCACATGGCAATTCTTCATGCCATTAGATTTACAAGACATACTGAAGCACTTAGACATTTAAAAACTCCATCTACTTTATTGCTTGTTTGAAGTGACTGTTATGATAATTTATGTCAGATTTTTAATTTTCACTGTTGAGATGGCAGGGAAACTTCCTTCCATACACTAAACAGGCCAGTGTAGATGTTTATTTTTTTAGAGGAGTTCACCTCTCCCACAAGATTGGGTGGATTTGAGAGGGGGCTGTGACATAAAACAGAAGAAATATGATGTAATAGGAGGCATGTCAGGTGATCATAACTGTCATGTTCCCCACAAGGATACATCCAGTATTATCCATGTGTACATAGTCTGGACGAAAAACAAACCTCAAAACCACTTAAAATATATATCAGTGATAAACACAAAGTGGATCCACTTCTGACAAGTGTTACAAAGGAAAATAGGAATAATCTACACAGATATGACTGGGTTAACATGCAACATGCATGGTTCATGGATACAGAATTAAGGCGTCATACCTGTCAATCCAACTGTTTTTGTTAATTGATTCTTGTTGTAAATGGAACCCAACCCCTGAATTAAAATAGTTTTTGTTAATCATATATTTTCAAGGCAGAGTGGAGGGAGTCTCAGATCTATGTGCTCTACGGTGACATGAAAATGCCTCTAATATATATAATCTTATAAACTAGTAGATGTAGATTTTTCAATTTCAATTCCTTTTACTGCATTCAGGCCTCATGCTATTGTATACACAAATAATAGGTATGTAAATATACATTTGACATATATTCATGTTGTAATATTCAGCAACAACAACAGTATGACAATGTTATTATATCTCTACAGAACAAGAGTTGTCATAGGACAGTGTGCTTGATTTTGGGGGGGTCAATTACAGAATTTTACCCAGATTCAATGTATTTTCTAAGCCGACAAAGGGCAATAATTCGTACAAAAACCATGACAGAGTTTTGTACTCTTGTCTGTTGATGGAGGTAATGATAGTGAACAAGAAGTTTTAACTTATGACCTGAAGATAATTGCCTTGATTTGCCGACTCCCAACCACTGCCTGCATTGTGTGCTATATCTCCTTCTATGTTTTTTCTTTTCAAATCTTTAACTGGAGTTTTCTGCTTTTCATCTAGATCTCAAAAATCAATATAAATGGATACAGATATTTACTTACTAACGTTGTCAGTCTTCCAAAACATAGACTTAAATAACTAACCATAATGTTTGAATGTCTAACTTTTTCCAACATAGAGAAGAATTTATATAAGTTTTAATTAACGTGTTTTCTTATCCATGCTCATGAAATTCATTGTTATCTTTGTATACTGTTTTAAGACAACATGTCTGTAATACAACAAATAAATACTGTTTAAACCAACAAGAAGTATTAAAAGTTTCAAAATAATGTTGTTCTTGATTCTGAAAAAAAGTTGAATAGTATAAAAAACTTAACCAAAATTCTAAGTTCAAAAAGGGCAATTATTATAAGTAAAACCAAGCTAGAGTTATTAACTCTTGTCTGTTGAATGCATGAGCTAATGATGGTGAACAAGTATTGTAAGTTTAAAAGTAATATCTGTTATGGTTCTTAAAAAAAGTGAACTGGTACAAAAACTTAACCAAATTCTATGTTGAAAAAAGGCTATATAAATTATTAGAAAAGCTATAACAGTATTAAGTACTCTTGTCTGTTGAATGAGCTAATGATGGTGAACAACCACTGAGACAAACAAGAGAACTGGTACAAAAAACTTAATCAAGGTGTAATGTGTATGCCGATGCTGATGCGAGTAGGATGGCTCTAAGCATTTTCGTTGAAAAGTCGGGCAAAAATGAACAAACATCAGTATAATTCATCTGAAATTCAGTTCAATGAGTGGAATACGTTTAACTGGAAAAAAACAAATATTGACATGTTTACATATGATTTATATAACTCATACTGCAAATTATGAAATGGCTTGTTGAGAAAGCTTATTTGCAGAAACATATATACAGAGTTTATCTGAATTTTCTTATATTCTATCTGACTATAACTTTCCAGGTTGCAATAAACATTGGAAAGCCATATAAAGGCCCTGAAGGCACTCATCTGAAGATGGCAGCCATTTTGTTTAATAAACAACAGGGGAAAGTTTCCCAATATAAAGAAAAAGGTGCTATTATCTTAGCTCTAACATTTATGGTTTCAGAGGAGAAGACTATAATAAGAAGTAAAATAAATAAGATTCCCCTGGGACAGGGCCAAAATTTACCTTAGAGTCACCATTTGAACACTGAATAAAGGACTTTTATATGATATAAATAAGCAAGATATCTAAGCTCTAACAACTATGTTATTGGTAGACAAGACTTTTTAGCCAATGTATTAGTCTATATAAAATGACCCCTATGAGGCAAGCCAAATTTGACCCCAGGGTCATCATTTGAACAAACTTGTTAAAGGACTAATAGGCATGATATAGTCAAAATAGCTAAGCTTTGCCATTTTTACTTTTGGTGAAGAATATTTTTTAAGTTTCTACTTTATAATTCTTATGTAAATAATAATATTAAAGCCCTTTATATGGTGGGGTCATTATAATGACTCCAAGGTCATCACTTGAACAAACTTGGTCTAAGTCTACTAAGACATTATAAAGGCAAAATATCTAAGTTCTGTCATTTGGAGTTTTGAATAAGAAGAGTATTTTAGTTTTCACTATTCACATATCAGGAAAACTGACTCCATCCCCTAGTTTCCAAGTTGTTTTACGAACTGAATAATTTTAACAATCTTTGCAGAGGGTCACGCACCAAATGCTTATCCTAAATCATTGTCATAACTATGGTCATGCACTATAGGTTTTGGAGAAGATCTTTAAAGTTTTCCCTTTCTGTTGCCATGGCAACCAGAGTTCTGCATGGAATCCATGCAATTTTTTGATCAAATTTGAAAGGGGACCACCCAAGAAACATTCCTGTAAAGTTTTATTACAATTGGCCAAGTTGTTCACAATCTTGGAGATCTCATTTGAAGCAAAAGTTGACAGTGGATGGACGGCAGACTTAAAGACCAGTCACATGATAGCCTATCATGAGCCTCTGGCTCCTATGTGAGCTAAAATTGATTAAGATTTTATTTTAATCCAAATTTTAATTTATCAGATTACTGAATACTCACTAATAAAAAAAAACTCTCCTAATTAATGCCCCCCTCATTTTTTAATTTGAAAAAAAAAAAATAATGACTGACAGTTGAATGCTTAATATCTATAACCAATCATTTTTATATAAATTTATTATCCAATTTGTTTTTCTAGGAATAAATATCATCTGATTGCACCTAGCTGTATATGTGTGGGTAACAACTATCCAGTTAAATTTAACCTTTTATAACTGCCAATAAAATCCACCTGGAATGGTTATTAGTATTTGATGCAGGCTCTAAGGTCAAGAGCTTAAGAGATGAAGTGGAAGACAATAATTAAAAGGTCTTTACACTTAGATAAAAACTATGACATTTCCCTTGTATTATTCAATGCACCCCTGACAGACATTATACAGTCCAGACAGTAATAGTGCCATCAAGTTGGTTCCTCGCCAGTTGAGGACCACATAGAGCTGTTAACTATTGAGGCGAAAATCATAAAATGGCAACTTAAAATATGTGTCCCCTAGTCTCCTATATAATATCATATAGTGACTGGCTCCACAAAATTTATGTACTTTTATCTATTTCAGTTTCACGGGAATTGTCCCTATTATCTTGTGCAATCATTTCTACATAATATTGTATAATAACCATCCCTGTAAACTCATGCAAATACAATCATAATCTATAAGCTATAGTGCCCATTATACAGAATTTCAAATCATAGTTTTAAAATGCCTTGATTCAATTTTTAAATATTAAGAGTCATTGTTTAATTTCCATAAAATCTCAAGTGAAGATAGAAAAGGATTTATTTTTCTGCTGATTGAGTTTTAAGGCACTTTAACACATTCAGATAATATGGGGATATTGTGAATGTCCATGCTTTTTCTGGTGGTAGAAAAATTGAAGTGTAATTATTATTACAAGCAAATAATAAAACAGACAAAAACACAGAAAATTTTACCTGCAATCATTAATGCTTACTTATTAATACTTAAACCATGGAAGTGAAGAAATTTAATATGTTGTTGTTGTTGTTTTTACCTTTTAATGATTCCATTATTGTCATATGTTCTCAAATAGCCACAGTGAAGGTGCTAATATTATTACATATCAACACAAAAAACAACATATGAAACCTAAAGGTTGAATACAGATGATGCAGTTTATATATTATGATATACAAACATTAAGCTCTGTTAGCTGAAATCATGGAAATATTTACCATTCTTAACAGTCTGAAATAATATAGTTAACAATATAGATCCCTGTCCAGGAGTAGTTGATTGGACTGAATGTAATATGTATCATATTGTATTGCATATCAGCATCTTATATAACCACACTGGCAGTTACCAGGTATTTATTATAAGATTAATCAGAGCTTGAAATAATCATATCTGCAGACAGAGTTATAATTTTGTTACATTATATTTTTCCACTATATGCCAGTTCTCAAGATAACCAAGCTGAGATGGTTTATTTGATCCTTAACTCTTGGGAAAACTATTTTGCCAACATCTTGTCTGAAAGCAGAGCTATCAAATTATGTCATTCTCAAAGAAATTTGATAAGGGAAACTAGAAACAGAAGTAATTAAAATCACAAATCTGTCAGCATATAAATACCATGAGATAATTGCCATAAATCTTTGTTGATTTCAATATGGTGTAATAAACACTGACATGACAAAAATGGGAGAAGTTCCAGTCGGGTCACACCCAAAGTACACTTGAAGCATTGTTCTCAAACAGAACTAGTTTTCTTATAAATGCTATCATCAAAGTGTATATAGGTATAGAAATAAAACTCACTAAAATAACAAAGGGATATACAGTTGTCACATAGAATATTGAAAACAATTAACTTCTTCTTATAATTATAAAACATCAAATTTAGATTTATGCATATGAAGATTTATTGCTTTGTCATTAATACTACATATTATAGTGATTTGTAGTTATTCTGAAGCATTTCTAAATTGCAGTAATTATTAAAGGATAGACTCTGGTATGTAACTGTATGAATAGAAACATTATTTCAGACTATTTGTTATTGTACTGAATCACATTTTGATCTACAATGTCTAATGTTTTTTTAGGGAAATAAATCTCAATTATAATTCAACTTGACAAAGCGTCAGCTCAAAGTAGAACTCATTGTAAACACTTGGTCAAGAAGAGTACAGCATGCCTGCACAGGTTATTAAAAATCATTCAAATTTAAAATGCCAAGAAAAAAACAAGAATCCAATTTCTGTTTCCAATTTAGCTGATGGGGATATAAATAAAAGAACCATGATGGTCCTATTATCCCTCATTTGAATCTACTGGTATATTTTCTATCTTTTGACCTGATGACCATGCAAGTTTTTGACCCAAGCTAATCCGCATTCAAACTCGACCCAGATTTCATGTAGAAATCATTATGGCCAAGTTTCATGAAGATTCAATGAAAAAAGCAAGTTCTATTGCATACTGGAGTTTTTCTTTCATTAACCTAGTTTTTGCCCCCAGACAATTTGCAAACTAAACCTAGATTTCATATAGACAATAATTCTGATCAAGTTTCATTAGTCTCCAATCTAGTGAATAATGCCAAATACATGACATTTTTCCATGATTTGACCAGGTGTGTGAGGTGACCTAGTTTTTCATCCCAGATGACCCACTTTCAAACTCGACCTAAATTTTATCAAAATAATCATTATGACAGAGTTTCATGAAGATCCAATGAAAAATGCAGCCTCTATTGTGAATACATGGTAAACCTTTGATTTAACTGGTGATCTTATTTTATAAATCCAGATGATTCATATATAAATTGGACCTAGCTTTTACCAAGAAAATCATTCTAACCAAGTTTCTTAGAGTTCCAGTGAAAATGCAGCCTCTATTACACTAAGTTTGTCAATGATTTGGTCTAGTGACCTAATTTTTTACCCTAGATAATCTATACTCAAAATTGACCAAGAATTTACCAAGACAAACCTTCTGAACAAGTTTCATGAAGATCAAATAAAATATGCACCCTCTATTATGTACACAAGGTTTTTCTGTGATTTGACCTGATGACTTAGTTTTTTACCTAAAATGACCCACTTTCAAACTCGACCTAGATTTCACCAAAAAAGTCATTCTGACCAATTTCATAGAGATCCTATGAAAATGTGGCCTTTTCGTGTACATAAGAGTTTTCAATGATTTGACCTGGTGACCTAGTTTTAAACCTCAAATGACCCACTTATGAAATTGGCATAGATTTCATTCTTACCAAGTTTCATAAAGATTCACATATCATAAAACATGTGGCCTCTATTGTGTATACAGTGTGACTTGACCTGATGACCTAGCTTTTAACCTCAGATGAATCAATTTCTAGCTCAACCTAGTTTTCATTAAACTAGTAATTCTGACCAAGTTTCATAAATTTTCTGTGAAAAATGGCCCCAATTTTGTACACAATGTTTTTCTATGATTTGACATGCTAATCTAATATATAACTCCAGATGACCTCATTTGAAATTGACCTAGATTTCATCAAGGAAGTCATTCTAATGAAGTTTCATAAAGATCCTGTGAACGCACATGGAAGTACTGTATTCAAAATAAACAATCTTAACTATTATAACATGATATAATAACAATACTTTATTTAAAGAGGGTTACAGCACAGTTAGTTACACTAATCTTCCCTGCATGCTGCCCTCAACAATTTTACAGAGGACATCAAATTCACAAATACAATTAATCAATTAAATATCAAATTAATGCATGTATAAAACATACATCACAATGATTATGCTTTATATGGCACAGGGAAGTCCTGTAATAAAAATTAACAATTTTAAATCTAAGGACCATAGCTGGTACTATTTTGTTCAAGGCCATAATAGTTAATGTATCACAATTGCTTTCAATATGCCACCATATTTGACTGTTTTTTTCTTTTTAGTAAAATCACTTTATTTCTGTAACTTGCTCTGATCCTATCTGTCACAGAAGAGTGTTACATTATATCTATAAAAAAAAGACAGGGAAATCAAATTAGTTTCTCTTTTCACCATATTTCCTGACAATGTTTTTGATGATTTAGTCAGAATGTCTGGTCAATTCTGTACAAGATACACATATGAAGCTATCTCTTTATTTGAATAGCTCATTATATCAACAAGTATTTAATCTTGTTGTAGAAGAAATACAGAGTATTTCAGGAGACACTCAACCCAGTCTCTTTCCATTGCCTACTTAATCGCCTCGTTTGCTGCTCGTCCGTGATTTCCTATTGATTTAAACAATCTCCCCAAAAACAGCCAAATTGCCAAGGAATGGAATAACGAATAACAAAATTGCCAAGAAATGGTAAAACCAAGCTGATTGTATTTGTCTGATGTCATTTTGATGATTGTTGTATTAGTTAATGTAATTTTCTCCAATATCAACTAAATAGCCAGTTTGGATGGGAGCTGTATACAGCTATAGCAGACAGCTAAGGGATCTTAAATAGCTATGTCTTGTTAGACATTGATTAAACTTCCTAGATACTGCTTATCCCAATGTCTTAGATATGTGTGGGGGAATCAATCTGTAATTCCAGTTTGACAATTGCAGTGATGTGACTTGGTTATAGGCAAATTACAACAATATGTTAATTGTTAGCTAGTCCTTAAAAAATTTCAGCTGTTTGTATGTTTGTAATGACATCTTTTTCCAATGATATTCATGATCAGATTTTAATGGGATCTTAATTACTATGAGAGTTTGTCCTATTAAGTTTCACCATCATTAATCTAAGATATGTAGCTCCCTAGGGGCTATAATAGGGAACTGTGTGTGCTCCATAAGAGCTACAAAGGGGAACTGTGTGGCATTTGTAGAAATCAACACAGCAAGGTTTGTATCTTTTTCATATATAAAACACAAAACATAAAACAGGTCAATATTGAGCCCTAAGATTTTGTGAAGATAAATCTTCTAAACCTCTACAGGGGCTTATTTAGGACATTAACTGCTTGTAAAGTCAATTGTGAATTCTATGACAATGTGTTTTTGTTATATTAAATATTTTCTACCGAAACATAACAGAAAAAAAAACAAGTTCAGATTTTATAATTTTGAGTTATTTGTAAAGCAGCATCTATGACTTAAAATTACAATCACTTAATTGGTCCTTTACCACAGCCACTGTAATACCAGATATCCAGACCAGGCTATAAGCTATCCAGCTATTTTGTGCAAGGTTGGCAGGTCTTCCCAGGGTACCAGGTATTCAGACCAGGCTATCCAGCTATTTTGTGCAAGGTTGGCAGGTCTTCCCAGGGTACCAGGTATCCAGACCAGGCTACAAACTATCCAGCTATTATGTGCAAGGTTGGCAGGTCTTCCCAGGGTACCAGGTATCCACCCAGGCTATAAACTATCCAGCTATTTTGTGCAAGGTTGGCAGGTCTTCCCAGGGTACCAGGTATCCAGACAAGGCTATAAACTATCCAGCTATTATGTGCAAAGTTGGCAGGTATTCCCAGGGTACCAGGTATCCACCCAGGCTATAAACTATCCAGCTATTTTGTGTAAGGTTGTCAGGTCTTCCCAGGGTACCAGGTATCCAGACCAGGCTACAAAATATCCAGCTAGTTTGTGCAAGGTTGGCAGGTCTTCCCAAGGTACCAGGTATTCAGACACAGCTATAAGCTATCCAGCTAGATTGTGAAAGGTTGGTGGGTCTACCCAGGGTACTAGGTATTCAGACCAGGCTACAAGCTATCCAGCTTGTTTGTGCAATGTTGGAACGTCTTCCAGGGTACCAGGTATTCAGACCAGGCTACAAGCTATCCAGCTAGTTTGTGCAATGTTGGTTGGTCTACCCAGGGTACCACATTTTCAGACCAGGGTACAAACTATCCAGCTAGTTTGTGCAATGTTGGTGGGTCTACCAAGGGTAACACATATTCAGACCTGGCTACAAACTATCCAGCTAGTTTATGCAATGAAAGCAGGTCTTCCCAGGGAACCAGGTATTCAGACCAGGCTACAAGCTATCCAGCTAGTTTGTGCAAGGTTGGTGGATCTACCCAGGGTACCAGGTATTCAGACCAGGCTATAAAATATCCAGCTTGTTTGCACAAGGTTGGTTGTGCTACCCAGGGTACCAGGTATTCAGACCAGGCTATGAGCTATCCAGCTAGTTTGTGCAAGGTTGGCAGGTTTTCCCAGGGTACCAGGTATTCATACCAGGCTATCCAGCTAGTTTTTGAAGTGTTGGTGGGTTTACCCAGGGTACCTTGTATTCAGACCAGGTTATCCAGCTTGTTTGTTGAGTGTTGGTTGGTCTACCAAGGGTACCAGGTATTCAGACCAGGATACAAGCTAGTTTGTGGAGTGTTGGTGGGTCTACCCAGTGTATCAGATAATCAGACCATGCTATAAGCTATCCAGCTAGTTTGTGGAGGGTTGATGGTTCCACCCTGAGTACCAGGTATTCAGACCAGGCTATTCAGCCAGTTTGTGGAGGTTTGATGGTTCTACCCAGGGAACCAAGTATGCAGACCCAGCTATAAGCTATTCAATTAGTTTGTGCAAGGTCAGCAGGTCTTTCAAGGGTACCAGGTTTTCAGACCAGGCTATCCAGCTTGTTTGTGGGAGGTTGATGGTTCTACCCAGGGTACCTGGTATCCAGACCAGGCTATAAGCTATCCAGCTAGTCTGTGGAGGGCTGATGGTTCTACCATGGGTACCAGGCATCCATACAAGGCTATTCAGCTAGTTTGTGGAGTGTTGGTGGGTCTACCCAGTGTACCAGATAATCAGACCAGGCTATAAGCTATTCAGCTAGTCTGTGAAGGGTTGATGGTTCTACCCAGGGTACCAGGTATCCAGACCAGGGTATTAGCTTTCCAGCTAGTTTGTGGGAGGTTGATGGTTCTACCCAGGGTACCAGGTATCCAGACCAGGCTATTAGCTATCCAGCTAGT
>JAULCC010516152.1:0-10779 GCA_032358795.1 Nuttallia obscurata | reverse complement strand
ATTTGAAAATACAATACAAATCTGACCACTAGTTTTGGAGAATAAGACAGTTTAAGTTTTCACTATATCCATATAAGCAAAACCTGACTCCGCCCCCTGACAGCCATGTTTTTCACTGATCAAAATAATTTCAGCGATCTTTGAAGAGGGTTACCCAAGGAACATTTATGCCAAATTATTTTCAAATCTGCCCACTAGTCTTGGAGTAGATAGTCTTTAAAGTTTTTCCTTTCTGTTGCCATGACAACCAGAGTTCTGCATGGAATCAACTTATTTTAAAAAAATTGAAAGTAGACCATTCATGGAACATTTTAGTAAAGTTTTGTTGAAATTGGAGGGCTAAAAATAAAAAGAATAGCTACTCCGTGTGAGTACTATTACAGCTGCACAGTACGATGCGCACAAACTATTGTGATTTACACCTTTAAGATTATTATTATTGTTTATTATTATTATTTTTATATATTTTCAACAAAAAACAACAACATATGGTTGCTAGAAATATTCGACTACATTATATTTACAACAACGTATGTTCTCAATATTGACATTTTCTCTACAATACCGCTGAATAAAACATTGAGATAATATAATTTATACACGCAATCAACCAAAAATACAATTCGAGCACTATCTATTTCATGCCCGGATAGTTCAAGTGGTAGAGCGTCTGCTTCCGGCGCGTGGGGCCGCAGGTTTGAATCCCGGCCGGATCAAACTTAAGACTTTACAAATGGTAGTAATAGCTTCCCTCCTTGACACTCAGGGTATACGATTAGCATTACGACTGGTATGTCGGTGTCAGGAGTTCAGCCCCACCGTATATCAGTGCTATACACTGGGCACGTAAAAGAATAAAATATCTATACATAAGAGTTCTGTTTTTCTTCGGGACGTCCATAGTAGCCATAGTTGGCAGAAAGAGACGTTAATAACATAAAATATAGATAAAAATAGTGCTTGTAAGAAGCGGTTTTAAAGCATAGCATCTATAGAAATATTAATCATTAAAGAAACAATACAAAAAACAAAATTCATAGACCGCACTTTAGATATCTTTACTTTTTTGTTAGGGATTACTCAAATGTATTTTTTTCGTTTAATAAATCCTCTATATCTAAAACGTGCTAATTTCTGTATATGTTTTTACTGGTTTTATTCATTGGCAAGTATTTCTTTTTATTTAAACTGTTCACAAAGAACCGCTTTATGTTTGTTTCTGAAGTAAAGGACACTTTAACACAAAATGTATTCATCTTCAAAAATATCACAAAAATTGCATTTTAGTTTAAACATATTTATTGGTTTCAAAATACAAATAGTTACAGTACATACAGTTCAGTGATAGATACATTCATAAATACAAGCATACAGGTACTATTCAATTTATAAATATACATAGGATTGAAATGAAAGCCAAATGCTTATTGAAATCCTCTCCCATACCTGCAGTGTAACATTCTTAAGCCTAACTAATTATTTAAACGGTGGACTTATTTATGCTAATTGATATTTTAACAAATGATACTGTTTACTGTAGTTTGCATTTTCTGCTATTGACTGAAATAGGATTCGGTTTGTTCCAAGACTTAATTATCTACTTATCTATGCGATGAAAACCGAAGTTTTGTCAATGCCTGTCGAAACTTTACATGTATTTAAATAGTGTTGAAAAATAAAAGCACGTCTTCTGTTGTGTTATAAGCCCTGCTTGAATAATTAAATCTTCTATTCCAAGTTTGTAAAAAAATTGTCATGCCTCCTTTGCTTTACTAACGATAAGAATATGTATCACCAACACTTTTGGGATAACCATGCAACCTGAAAACCCATATTATATAAAGTGTATGCTTAGCATTAGAAAAAGAACCAGTCGTAAAACAATTCCCTGTTAATCTGTTAACATAAAAATGTATAATTCTGTGTAGCCTCCCACCCTTCTTAAAGAAAACACTTTTTGTTTTGTCAATATTTACAACTAGCTTCCAATTATTACAGTAATCGGTCAGTACATTTACTTTTTCTTGTAAATTTTCAGCAGAATTGCCAACTAAAACAATGGCATCTGCCTATAGCATAAAGAATAACTTTACGGTGTCAACATCAAAACCACCAGCCCTATGTTTAATGAACCTATTTGAAATATCATTTTAAAACATAGCAAAAATGAAAGAGAGATAAACAGTCACCCTGTCTGACACCTAATGCAAGGAGGTATTCATCACTTAACTGATTGCAATACTAAACTCTTGATTTTACAGACACATATTTTGACTGTATAATATTGAATATTTACCTCGTACCCCGAACTAAATAAATTTTGAACACAGGTTTTCTGTAATGACATAATCAAAAGCTTTAGTAAAATCTATAAAAACACAATTCAGCCGTTTAGCTTTATTAAAAAAATGGGATATAAGTAAGAGTAACAGAAAAATATTTATCTACTGTACCAATATTGGCCCTAAAACATTCTTGAGCTTTGATAGAAAAACTATAATTTTTAGCCCACCATGTCAATTTAGTATTTCAAATTCTAGTGAAGAGTTTATCTAACGTGCTCAGCAGAGTAAAGCACGGTAATTTTCTACATTATTTATAAAACCCTTTTTATGCAATGGTATAAAATTACCATGCTTCTGAAAAATATCCAATTTCATTTAAAAAAAATAACATGTGGTAAAATTTGTTTACTTTGCACAAAAAATTAATTTAAAAATAAAACTGGACCCCCAGAACAGCCGAATTTTAATTGCTGAATATCTTTCAAAATTTCAGCTTCATTAATATTTATTTTTGATTCTTCAATATATCAATAGAATATAACGCATCTCTATCTGGTGAAAAGTATTGGATCTCTGGATCAACTGACTTGATTTATTGTTCGAAAACATTTATTTGAATATTCGTTTGGTTTGTGCCGGCACACTTTGTTTAACATATTCCAGTATGATTTGTCATTTTTACGAGTGTGTTAAGCTTTGGTGAGACTTCTTCTGCCTACCCTTAATCATAATCAAATTAGCTTTTTCGTATAAGTTGTTTATTCTCAGTTCTAGCTTTTACGATGTTACAGGATTATTTGTAGTAGTACATAGTATACAATATAATGCAACATAGTTGTGTACTTAACATTTTCATTCGAGATGCATCAAATTTTTGAGTAATACAGCTATGTACATTTTCTCTGTTCATCAGTCAGTCTTGGACGCCATTTCATCCACGATTTCAACTTATGGTTTGAAGATATGTCTGTATTTACTAGTATTGTGAAAATATACATTGTGTATGCATTCAACAACAGTTTATTGTGGAAGTATTCTAATCGGTACTGGTGCATCCTAAGGTGCACTATTATGTTTATTGCACACCTTGATGTTAATGGACAATGAAACATTAGTTCGTATACACTTGACGGTCATAGTGTTCTTTATTAGAGAAGTACTTGTTTGTATACACGCCTTTTCTCGTCATCTCAGCGTCATTTTATATTTCTGTATCATTTATGTACATTTTAACAGGAACATATAAACATACACATGTAGTTACATTAGAACTATAAAAGACGGATAATTCAGAAACATTGCATCAGAATAAAACATGTACATTGTAACATATTGGTGTTATTCGAACGCTTACTGTCATTTTAGTATTTGAAAACAAGTAAATTTCTTACCAGAAAAAGAGAAAATTTCGCAAATACTTATGTAAAATGATGTTTTTCTAAATGTTCTCAAAAGAAAAGTCACTATCAAGCACACGGCAATATTCTATGGTTTTTGAGAACGGGAGTTACAGCTGCACAACTACAGATGAAATATCATGACAAACTAGCAAAATTTCCGATAAGCCAATAGCCAGTATATGCTCTTTTCTATCATGGACAAAAACTGAACAACAATCAAACGTATATAAAAGCTTAGATATCAAACTTTATCCCCCACCCACACCGTGTAAATAACTAGACTACTTTAATTATGGAAAGCTGCTGAATTTATCGTGGTAAAGAATATAGTTAAATCTGAAAATATTAATTTCAAGAGCTAAAGCAAAATATTCTATATTGGTTTAGGTTTGCATTTTGTCATTTTGTTCATCTGTGATTGATTGTGCAGCTGCAAAAGATAACGAAAACAATCAAAAGCCCTTGCAAACGTTTATTGGAAAGCAAGTTAAAATCAACATGCTCAATATTTCAACGTTTTCCATCTTCCAACCATGTCATATAGCATACATAAAGATACATTGTAATTTTAAGGTCCCGTGCAATTTAATATTTAAAACTTCATGTAAAACTACCTGATGGCACGAACCAGTCTAATTTACATCCAGTTTCTGTATAATGTACTTAATTAGTTTAATTCAATTTTTTTTATATACAGTCAGTCCTCCAATTATGTTTGACAACTAACGCCAAACAAACATTACTACTATATCTTGATCTAAATCAAACCGATCAGCGCATGCCTGAATAAATACCTATTTTCACACAAAAGGACGTGTAGAGGACGGTCAAAGCAAACAAAGGATAAGAATCACGCACATTTTCTTGTTATCATGTGCGGCGTAATGTAATCTGTCGTTTTTTGTTCAATTATCATACTAATATATTCTTGAATGAGACTTTTCATAACAATGGAACTGCGGAAGTAATCAAATTGAGCCCAACACATTCCAATAAGTTTAGATTTTTGAAAGAGGCACAGGACCTTCTATGCAAAAACACGTGTCTAGTGAATTCTGATGTCAAACCTAGTCTTACGTTTTCCGTTTGATTCACTTTGAACTGATGCACGACTGGCTAAAAGTATTTGAAACCATGTGATCTCTATACTTAAATTTAAATTATTGGAGGAAAATTATCACGTTCCTAATATTTTTGAAAAGCGTTAAATATATAGAAATTTCGGCTTTTTAATCCATTTTGTAAATATCCTAGTACGAAAATTGCCAAAAATATGGGTTTTTCTCTTTTGTTAATGTTTTTAAAAAAAAATTTAAAAAATAATGACGATTTTATTTTCCGAAAATTGTAATAATGCTCTGTATAGCTCATCTCTAAGATACTGTGTATTTTAACATTCGCTGAAAAAGTTTTCGTTAATAATCGTGATGTATTGGAATGGAATTTCTCGGATGAATTTACCATTATGAACTAAAGTGGATAAAAGTTTGCTAATGCCAGCCTCTACACAAAACTATGTTTTTTTTCCGGAAAAAATAATCTGAAAACTACTTTGGATCTGCTGAACTCATATAGCGCTGAAAGCTAGTGTAGTTACGTCTGTCACCACTTGTAAAAGTATCACATAAGGATAACTTTTACGTAAACTGTTTCTTTCATTTGCAAACAGTGCAGATCCAACCTAGACAACTTATAGAGGGAATAGACGTTTGGATCTTCACTCAGTTGACGTTTCAATATTGTATTTTGCTTTTTTACAAACAAGCCGTGCAGGCAGATTTTTAAAATAAATATGATATCTTTTGAGATTAATATACATCTATAAAAATATAATGGATTGGTTCGTGTTTCATCTTCGTCTGTAGTTAATCTTCTTGTATAAGCCGGGACGGGAGAAGATGCTGCCCGTGTCCAAAAACTCTGGTGATGACTGTTCATATGCCGACAATCTGCAAGACAGCAATACATTTATTGTTATATTTTAGTTTATTACAAAATAATGATTGATTATAGAAAGTAGTCTTATATTTTGTGTTGGTTAACTAAAATACTCATAGAGTTAAAAAAATATTATAAAGTTACTACTACCTCAAATAAATTAGAAATAAATTTATAAAATAGAAATAGACTATTAGTGAGTAATATTGAGATGGCATAACAGTTGAAGTCAGCCAAGAAATGTATCTGATTATACATGTACGTGTGATGAAGAGAATAAAGGACAAAGAGACGCATTGGGTTTACCTAATTATAAACGACATAAATTCACTTTATTGTCACTTGCAAATTTTTTATGTAAATGCTTTTATCTTAAGACCAATGATCTTGCCTTACAGCTTTTTCTGAACGGTTTGTAGACAGGTAATCTATGTAATTTAACTATTCTTCTTATGTCCCTGCTTTAAATCGGAAAATCTTACGACATGTCCAAAAACATTTTTGTATGACGTATTAAAACTTTTACAACTCCATCAAATTGCACAACTAGATAAGACTCTCATATTCTCATATGAAATTGACTCATGGAAGGGCAATGAAATATCCTGATATTGACTAGAACCTCGTGGAAAGCCAATAAACACTTCTGATATTGAACAGAGCCTCGTGGAAGGACAATGAAAATTTCTGATTTTGACTAGAGCCTCGTGGAATGGCAATGAAAACTCCTGATATTGACTAGAGCCCGTGGAAGGGCAATGAACACTTCTGATATTGAATGGAGCCTCGTGGAAGGCCAATGAACTTATGATATTGACTAGAGCTTGGTTAGCCAATGAACTTCTGATACTGACCAGAGGCTCGCGGAAGGGCAATGAAAACTTCTGATATTAACAAGAGGCCCGTGGAAGAACAATGAAAACTTCTGATATTAACAAGAGGCTCGTGAAAGGGCAATGAACACTTCTGATATTGACTAGATCTCGTGAAAAGGTAATGAACTTCTGATATTGACTAGAGCTCGTGGAAGGGCATATGAACTTCTGATATTTACTAGGGCCTCGTGTAATGGCAATGAACACTTGATAATAAGTAGAAAATCGTGGAAGAGCAATGAAAACTCCTGATATTGTCTAGAGCCTCGTGGAAGGGCAATTAAACTTCTGATATTGACTAGAGCCTCGTGGAAAGGCAATGAACTTCTGATATTGACTAGAAACTCGTGCAAGGGCAATGAACTCCTGGTTTTGACTAAAGCGTCCTGAAAGAGCAATGGACTTCTGATATTGACTAGAGCCTCCTGGAAGGAAATGAAAACTCCTGATGTTGACTTAAGCCTCCTGTTAGAGCAATTAACTCCTGATATTGACTAGAGGCTCGTGGAAGGGCAATGAACTTCTGATATTGACTTGAGCCTCGTGAAAGGGCTATGAACTCAAGAAGTTTTCACTCAATGTAGTGATTCAAGCAACAACAATTATCATGACTTACTACTTTACCTTTGTGTAAAATGTGGCAGCGTTTCCTCCACGGTCAATGGCTTTAAATGTTCCAATGCAGCCTGCCAACTATACTGCCCGGTACCAGGTGAACCAGCATCTGCCAACTGAGTATCTACCTCGGGTAAAGAATACGTGCCCGTATTTAAGTTTTCTTTATCGTCTGGAGATATGTTGAGAACCTGGCTTAATTTATTTCCATCTCGTTTCCTAAAAGTTTCTGTTGCTGCCTGAAAAGGCGATGGAAGTGTTTGTTGTCTGTTTACACTGGAACGTTTGAAGTAACCGGTATGGACCATCCTAGTACAGGCGATAAATTCTGCTTTTTCCTTCATAAGAGTTAAATAGTCTGAGGGAGTGTTAAGTCTCATGTAGCTCAAAACTGGCGCTGATGTGTCAAATCCTGAAACAAAACAAGGTGTACCTATCAAGTAAGTGTCACTCCCCCATATGTCTTGTAGTTAAAAACACACAACAATTTTGAACCAAAGCAGTCATCCGTACATCAATAGCATTAAATAAAAAAGGAAATTTGGAAGCTGTGTATCTACATCAAAAGTTATCACTCGAGAGACGAAATTATGCACACTGTAAGGTTACATTTGCCATTATTGATTATTATTATTTCTATTATTGAGGTAACCTGAAGGTCAGAAGGTAGGAATTCATTGACGTTGCATGGTTAAGTTTCAATAGGTTAGACTTACAAAATGAGACATATCCCTAGATGGCAGAAAGTGACGTATGTAAAAAAGAGAACAATTTCACAAATGAAGTTTTCGTTCCAACCTATAGGGTGCATGGCTACCTTATCCAATCACTATGTCCTCACCATAGTTGTTTGTTTACTGCCGCTTTAAATCAGTCATAAAAAGACGTCAACAGTACTCAACAGAAAATAAAATACTCTGACGGCATATCGAAAATAAGGATGTTAATAAGTCAATTTGTGAAGATACAATATATAATAGATCAGGATCATGCTTTTAAGTGGGATGAATTTCAAAGTGCTCCGTAACACCTTTACAAAACTATTAAAAGCAAATGAAAAAAAGTATTGTATTTATTTAAAACATCTAAACAAATTTCCAGAATAATATATCAAACTGTTCTTAAGTACTGCAGAGTTTAAAATCAAATGAATAAAAATTGCAAGCTTTATGGAAGAAGTCTGGTAACTTTACGACTGACCCTCGTATTTAAGCAATTGTTTACACCTATTATGGGATTGGTTTTATTTGCAGGACTGCCCCGATACCTTGTGTATTGTATCTATTTAATTATGACCGCTATTTTATAGTGTTCTTAGGGGTTGTCATTCGCCACTATTAAATTTTTAATTTATTATATATCGTAATGATATATGGCAATTCTATACATATTTTGACGTTGTGATTTATGGCAATTTTGTACCTATTTTGACGTTGCGATAAATGACATTCTATACTTATTTTGACGTTGTGATATATGGCAATTCTATACATATTTTGACGTTGTGATATATGGCAATTCTATACATATTTGACGTTGTGATTTATGGCAATTCTATACATATTTTGACGTAGTGATATATGACAATTCTATACATATTTCACGTTGTGATATATGGCAATTCTATACATATTTTGACGTAGTGATATATGGCAATTCTATACATATTTAACGTTGTGATATATGGCAATTCTATACATATTTTGACGTTGTTATATTTGGCAATCGTATACATATTTTGACGTTATGATATATGGCAACTGTATGCATATTTTGCCGCTGTGATCAACTACTAAAGGTCCCGTGCCTCTTCGAAAATCTAGATTCATTCGAAAATTTTGTACTCCATTTTATATTATCGACATTCTAGTTATTATAAGATGTCTCTATAGTAGAAGAATTGAGAAGGAACAGAAAACAGACAGTTAAGTAAGATAAAAGTCAAGTTATCAAAGCTTATCGCGAAATCGAAGGTAGAAAATTCTCAACAATAAGGTATCGATTCACACATGCGCCATTTTTATCTTGGTTTAGATCGTAATTACTTTGCTAAACACAATTAAATTAGGAGGACTGAAAGTTTGACTAATAAAGCGACAAACAACTGAATTTCACCAAAACAAGAGCAGGACACTTCAAATTGTGTAGGTTTAGACCGCTGATTGTCATCAGTTAGTTATGTGATGAAATTTCAATATTCTAAAATGGCAGGGCACCTTTATAGATTGTAAATAGTTATTGATATTGTACTATCAAGCACGAACAAAAGGTATACTTTTATGCATTATATGTTTCAACTGCATTGAACTTGGCATAGATGATAATACTTTACTGCACCTGCTGTACAATTATTTCAGTAAAGGCTGCCAACGAATTAAATATTTTTCCTGTAGTTATCAGACAAATTTCATTTAGTGATATTCACCCATCAATACACTAAAATAGGGCAACCTTGAAACTTTCGTTTTTGTCTTAAGTTCATCAAATGAAATAAAGGTATTCTTCTAAAAAGAAAATCCAGGCAATTTCACTAAAACGGAAATTTAAGTAAATCCTAATAAAAGGCAACTCTATGTATATTTCACTTGTAGGAAAATCTAGGTTAATTCCATCTTAAGGGCCATGGAGATAAATTCCAATAAACAGAAAATCCAAGTGCATTCCATTTAAAAGGAGTTCTAGTTAAATTCCACAAATATGAAATCTAAGTAACTTCCACTAGTTAAATAGGAAACCTAGGTAAATTCAACCCAATAGGAAATCTCGAAAAACTCCAATCAAAAAAGGCAAATACTATTAACCTTAAATCTGCAATGAACACATATTTGTGATGAACTAATAATAAAACGAAAGTTATCAGCATACATATAAACAAATTTAATTTTGTTTTATAAAACGTACACGTCAGGAAAGCACCATCTAAAGATAGGTATGTTAAGATATGGAAATGTCTTTTTCTTGCAGTACAAAGACGAGACATTTCCAGTGTATTGTTGTGCCACCTTTAAATCAATTTGAATAATTTTAGAGCTGTTTTAAGAAGTATTTCTTTGGCGACAAATGAAGATACATGTAAGTTTCAATTTGAATTTTGGAGGTAGAAGAAGGCTTTTCGCGAACAAATGTGTCGCCCTATTGCAATTTGTCAGAAAATCCAAAAATATAAGTAAAAAGGTCTTTTTTCTCTCAGATATGACCTTGACCTATATAAGTTAGCGGCAACAAAACCCTGTTGTCATAAGAATATATGAGTGGAAAGTTTAAAGAAAAATTGTTTATAAATTGGTAAGAATATATTAGTGGAAAGTTAGAAGAAACATTGTTTATAAATTGCTAAGTTGTCGCCATCGTGAAGTTTCTGTTACGGACGGAACGACGGTCGGGCTGACATAGCGATCCCTATGTTTTGCACTTTCTCCGAAAGGGCAACACAAAAAACGCAATTAGTTGAATTAGAAAGTTAAGTGCGACAATCGTTGCTTATGTAATCATTACCTGCCCTACCAAGGGTACTATAACTTTTAGCTTCATTAAACTCAGCACGACATCTCACATTTTTATCTGTCTTTAAAGGGTCGTATGACATTTGATTATATTGCTGATGTTGAATCATTACGATTGCTTTTAACAGTTTCTTGATGAGGATTCCGATTATATATACTTATT